>LR749974.1:1104772-1137272 GCA_902729485.2 Mus minutoides | reverse complement strand
TTCATATGTGTTGTGCATGTGTGAGAGATGAAGGTTTTAAGGCCTTGGATTTCCTCATGGCCCTCCAGATAACATTAGTTTAAATCTGTATTTGAACATGTTCTTCCCAGTGACATTCTAACTATGACCGTTTTAGGACATCCTGGTAGTGATTTTCTGTCTCCCTCTGTGACCCTTCTTTTTTGTCCTGCTATGACGAAAACCTCTTAGATTTATTAGCTCCCTTGACTTGGCATTAGTAACCCCCCTCCCCCAAGATTGGAAAGAGCTGTATTCTGGGAAGCCTGTACAGCCCAGAGCCTCTGGTGAGCTCTGAATAGTTCATGGGCTGTGTCTGCAGACAGCGGATCCCAGAAAGGAAAGACAAATAAACTCAGACGGGTGTGAGTCTGCTGGGAAGCCCTGGGAGGGCCAAGGGAGAGTGGGGCAGCAAAGCTGACAGGGAGAGAGGCGCTCTGGGAGCTGAGCCATTCTCCAGTCTCTCCTTCCATGGAGCTGACCAAAGTGACTTGGAGATGTTCCCCTGTCAGCCTGAAATGAAATAGAGTTTAGCACCTTTATGCTTCCCCTTAAAATCTGGCTATAGTCTCATTCTCATTAGTGATGCTGGAAAGAAGAAAGGAGTCTGTAAATGCATTTCGTCATTCAGTGGTGACAGACGCAGTCCCTGCTCCCAGGGAGCCCTCAGGCTGTCCTCTGAGCTGTTGAGACCATGGACAAGTATTTGGGGCATTTTCAAAAGTAATTATGAAGATTGGTACCATCTAAATATGCACTGGTTATCTCTTAATAAAAGTGACATTGTACAGTTATTTATTTATATCTGTTTATTTTAGAGCTAGCTATTTGACATTTCCTCTGTAGGATAGCAGCCAAGGGAGAGGTGGTGTGGCCCAGAGAGCTGAGTAGAACTGAGAGTAAGGAAAGCCAGGCTCACAGAAGTCATGGTGACAAAAATATGGAAAGGCATAATACCTGATACCAAGGACTCTGTAGCAAGACACTGGGCAACAACCACAGTGCTAGTGTGTACACACCCAAGTGCTAGTGTATACACACCAGGACTATTGGTGTGCTGGTATATACGTAGCCAAGAGTGGAGCATTTAAAGATACTTTGAAAGAGTTTGCTGACCTAGTGAAGTGGGGGACAGTTGCTCTAAGCAGAGTGCTCTGCATGGACAAAGACGGAAAATAAGAGAGCCTGGCTTACTCGGGGACAGGAGTCCTTTGGTCATACTCCATGGGGGTGATTGCTGTAGCAGCCCTAACCCAAAAGCCCTAATCCAAAAGCCCTGCTGTCGTCTTGTTTTTGTAAGAGCCATTTTAGGTTCCCAGCAGAACTGACAGGAGCACAGAAGTCCTCACTCACCTTTGCAGCCCTTGATCAGCCTGTTTGAGGGTAGCTGGTGACACACTGTTCTCACTCAGAGGCAATTGTTTATGCTAGGGTTCTGGCTTGGTGTTGTCTGTTCTTTGGGTTTTGACAAATTCACGGTGTGTGTCCACTGTTACAGCCTCATGTAGGTAGCTTTTGCCATGTGTTTCATTTAGTCAGCCCTCCCCGCTCTCCCTGGCTCTGGCACTGGTCCTTTCATTTCTTTATATTTTTCCTTTCCTGGAATTCTGCTCACTGTGGGGCTGCTTTCACACTAGTTTCATTGACTCAGAGTACAGTTGATTTCTGTTGAATACTGAATAGTATTCCAGTGTTTGCATCCAGCATGTTTGATTTATCTACTCACTTACTGAAGCATACTTTAGTTGATCCTCAGTTTTGCTAACTATGAATAAAGCTGCAGTTAGCATTGGCTTCTCAGCAGTGCAGCCTATATACACAGAACTTTCCCGAAAGGGAGGCTGGGAGTCCTCCAGTGCCTGGGAGAGGGGAGCTACATGGGAATGCCTGGCACAGTACATTTAAGACTAAAATCAGAAACCAATTGATAGGATTTCTGGTCCTCAAAGAAATTTACACTTTTTCCCTCCAAGGCAGGGTCTCACTGTATAGCTCTGGCTGTCCTGAAATTCACTATATAGACCAGGCTGGCTCAAAGCTCTGCTTACCTACCCTCTGTCCCACAAGTGCCAGAATTAAAGGCACATGCCACCACCTGGATGACTTTTTTTTTTTTTTGGTCTTGAGAACTTTAGTGTCTGTGACAAAGTCCTTTGAGTAATGCCCCTTCCCTGTCAGTATGCCCCCTTGTCAATCTGTGGCCAGTAGGCTCCATAGCATAGCTCCCATGCCACCCTGTGGTGTCCCCAAAACCAGCAGCATCAGAGGCCAGGGCCATCAGGGTAGAGTGCAGGAATGTGTCTTATCAGGAGCCACCTGGCTGGGGACAGTTCCCACACAGACCTTGGTGTAGGTGACCCTGCAGTGTCCCACAGGATGCTATGTGTTGGGCCTGGCTGACTCTTAATACTTTTCAGTCTCCACCAAGTCTCCATATGAAAACAGGCCATCCCGACTAAAGGATAAACCTAGTGCAGACCATTTGGACATCATCATTTCAACTGCTGGCTTCCTGTTCTAGAGTCTATATTAGCTTGCTTGTGTAAATAATCATTGAGGATACCCAGTAGTCATGGCACACGCCTTTAATCCCAGAAACTGGGAGGCAGAGGCATGTGGATCTCTGAGTTCCAGGCCAGCCTGGTCTACACAGAGAAACCCTATTTTGAAAAAAATCAGCAAGGACTACCCTCAAGCAATGGTAGGATAGAGATGAGACCGAAAAAATACTTGAAATACCTAGACGTAGTCATGGAGGAGGCTAGAGGGTGAGGATAGAGGGTATTTCAGACTCACAGATTGTGGTGGTGTCTATAGAGAAAGGGGGTGTGCATCACATCCCCTGCAGTGTTGGCTTGGCTGAGGGAAACATCATCCTCACCTCAGAGACACAGCCATGGGCAACAAGGTTGAGATAAGTATGGCCACAATTTAGAATGCAGGACTGATACGCTAGAACTTGTCAGCTCAAGAAATCTGTGGCTAAAAGGTCTAGAGAGAAGCCAGTGAGAAAAAAACGTTGGTCTTGGAGGAATGGCTCCTTAGTCAAAACATGGGCATCTCGGTGTGTGTGGAAAGATGCGAGCATAGCTGACTGCTAATGCTCTGAACAGACGTGGGTGGGAAGACGAGCAGGCGGGCACGCTGGAGTGCTTGTTCGTGGCTGTGCTTGGCAGGCGGGCACGCTAGAGTGCTTGTTCGTGGCTGTGCTTGGCAGGCGGGCACGCTGGAGTGCTTGTTCGTGGCTGTGCTAGGTGTGATGAGGTCGGACTTTTCCTTCAGGTTCTCTGGAGCGGCCGAGCTCCCTGAAAGGTACCACAGTTACTGGAGGTGGTAATTGGGGTTTGGCTTAGTGACTGTCTTTGTGATAGCCAACTCAATAGCATAAAAGGCGTGACTCCTTTCAAATGCTAAAACAATTCTATATTTGAGGCTTTCCCCCCATTTTGTCACAGAACTAAAACCTAAATTATATATTATTTTATGGCTTCACTAAGTTATTGTACCTTACTAGAGATTTAGTGAAGATACCGGCTTCAACATTCTTTGTGCCTCCAGCTTTCTACGTCCTCATTAGCTCACCTCACTCTGTCACCATTACAGCCACCCCAAAATCCTCTCATGCTACCTGCAGGTTTAATACCGTGACCTAGTCCTTTTCAGAGACGTTCTGCACCTCACATTCTATGGGTGTCTCAGAGTATTCCTTTTTCTTCTTCTAATTTCACTCAATTTTATTTTAATAAGTGGTGGCATGTGCCTGTAACCCAGTGCTTGGAGGATAAGGTCAGCTTGAGTACCTAGCAGCCCTTGTCTTATTGCCTCTCCTCAATAGTTTGATTTTTGCAAAGAATTACAAATGTATTCCATAAAAGTGGAACAAAGTATTCTAGAGAGGCATCATGGGAAGGTGATGTAGGAGGCTTAGGGCTAGGGATTGAACATTGAAGGAATGGGTTGGGGAGAGTGAGTGATAGCACTTGTGTATGGGGTTTGGTGGGTGGGATGTGGGTGCTGGGGATGAAGCCAGGCCCTCTTGCATGCTGGGAAGCTGGCTACCACTGAGCTGCATCCCAGCCATTTCTTTCTCTTTAAAGTTGTTTAGCCTGAGCGGCAGGCTTAGCACTGACTGGGACTTCAGTTCCAGGAGATGGATGCTCCATGCTCTGTCGCAGGAAGTGGCAGTCAGGTCCAGGAGTTACAGCTTGTCCAGCATGCCTGCAGAGAGGGTGCATTTTCTCATAAAGAAGCTCTACCTTTCTGTTTACAGTATATGTGTACCTATGGAAGTTGATGTGTACCACAGTGTGCGTGCACCTTGGATCTCCTGAAACTGGGTTTGAAGGTAGTCTTTTTTTTTTTTTTGGTTTTTTGAGGCAGGCTTTCTCTGTGTAGCCCTGGCTGTCCTGGAACTCACTTGGTAGACCAGGCTGGCCTCGAACTCAGAAATCCGCCTGCCTCTGCCTCCCGAGTGCTGGGATTAAAGGCGTGCGCCACTACGCCTGGCTTAGGTGCTATTTCTTATGACAGCACTTACCTCATTTTTAAGCAAAAGAAACCCATTCACGGTCATTTGTAGTTTTGCACTGTCAATTGGCCTGTTTATGTTTCATGTGATTCTTGGTTTGTTTGAACTCATTTCCATCATTATGCTTCATAAAGTCTGTCTGTCTGTCCTGCCCATTTGATTTTCCTGAACATTTAGTCTAAGATGGATGCAGGAGTGTGAGGGAGTGCCCCTGTAATCCTAACTTTAGGGGACCCAAATAGGAGGATAGTGAACTTCAAGCCAGTCCAGTCTGTCTTTCATAGTGAGAACCCATTTCAAATAAAAAAGAGAACTTTCTCAAAGAAGTCTCCAAAACAAACAAACAAACAAACAAACAAACAAGAATCTTGGTGAGCTGAGAGTGTTTCCCACTCACTTGATGGCTGGCTGTCACATTCTGAGTCTGGCTTTGTGGAGAGGCTCAAAGTGCCCGTGCACTCCCTGTGTGCACACTTTCTGTTGGAGGTTTTGATGACTGCTAACATTTCTGTGCATTGGACTTACTGCGAGTCCTTACAAATGGCTCTTGAGGGCTGGCGAGATGGCTCGGTGGTTAAGAGCTCCGACTGCTCTTCCGAAGGTCCTGAGTTCAAATCCCAGAAACCATATGGTGGCTCACAACCATCCGTAATGAGATCTGACGTCCTCTTCTGGAGTGTCTGAAGACAGCTATAGTGTACTTACATATAATAAATAAACAAATGGCTCTTGAAGGGGAACTATTTTTATAACAGAGAGGAAAAAAAATTAGTGAAGACACAAAGTAGGATATGGTACAAATAATTATTTTTGTTTCTCCTTTAATATGAAAACGACTTTCCGTGTGTGTGTGTGTGTGTGTGTGTGTGTGTGTGTGTGTGTGTGTATTTACATGTGGAGGTCAGACAATTTGCAGAAGTCAGTTTTCTCCTTCCACCAATATGGGTTCCAGGGATTGAGCGGAGGCCATTCAATTAAATCATAACACTTTTCTTTACACTTAGAGAACGGTGGAGATGAACGGGGAGAATTATTAGGAATTTCTTCTTCCTTAGTTTGTTGGTTTTCTTGCAGGAGGAGGAATGCAGGGAGAGCGGACTGAGACTCCAAGCTGAGTGTCTCAGGCGTGGGTGGGCTGAGAGCACCCCATTCGTCTCTGTGCCCCAGGTGGGGCCCAGGCTAGTGCCTTGCTGCACGTAGCCACAGCTCGCTCGGTGTTTGCTGAGCTGAAAGAGCCTTGTGTTTCTGTGCGTCATTTGCCAGGACTTGAGGGTGGGTCTTGCCTACTGGTTTACATTCCTTTGCACCCTTGCTCTGAGTTGTGAGAGAGAGAATGGTACAAGAGCAAGGGTGGAGGGGACTTTGTGTTTTTTAAACTCCCTGGCCTTTTCCCAGACATTGAGTCCCTTTCACAAGTGTGGGGATCTCACAGCTTAGCCCGTTTCTCTTGTTCCATTTGGTGCCTTTGTCCCCATACTTGATATTTTCCATATTGAACATTTCATAGACTCTTCTTTTCAGATCCTTGCAGCTGACCCTAGACCCACAGATGAGTTGCCAGGTAACCAAGTCTTATTTCAGGAAAGAATGTGTAAAGGCAGTTCTCTGAATCTACCAGAAAAGAATATTTCTAACCTTTGAAGAATAGTCAAGTCTTATAGGTAGTTGCCCAAATTCTCGAGTGCTTATTGGACCTTGAAAGCATGCGCCTCACAAAGGAGCCAGTCCCTGCACTGTTGTCCCCTGGTGATGGGGCAGGGATTCCAAAGAGAGGCTAATGGAAGAGGTCCCTGGGAACTCGGGTGAGATGGGGCACCGTGCAAGGACTGTACTGATGTTACCACACAGCTGTGTGTTTGAGAATTGGTACCTTTGTATCTTCCTACTTGTCTCTTTTTTTCCTTAGGCCAGGAAAGATGGGTCAGCTCCCTGGAGCACTGAGTCTCTAATTCTTCTCTTCTGCCACATGCTGGAGAAAGCACTTCTCTTAGAGATGGGGCATTATGTTTCTTCATTTTATAAAAGAACAATTTGCTCCATTTTTTGAGTCAAAAAACTTAGGTGAAATGGCTCTACATAGTGTCTGTATAAGAAACAGCTAGTATTTGTGAGGCAAAGGCTAATAACTTCCACAAAGTATTAGCACTGTGAAAATCAAAGTTAGCCAGAGAGCTGGGTAGATTGCTACATCCTTATAATATATACTGACTAATAATATATCAACCTGACATAAACTAGTGTCATTAGAGAGAATGGAACTTCAATTTAGACAGGCAGACAGAAACAGAAAGGACAAAGAGAGACAGAGAGGAGAGAGGGAGAATGAAAGAGAAAACTGTGAAAAGGTAGTGTGTGATTGGAGAGTTAATATTTGTAATTAAGATTGTAATAAATAGCCTGTGGTTGTGAATGGCCACAATATCAAGTGAAATTAAGAAATGCTTGGTGAGGGGCTGGCGAGATGGCTCAGCGGTTAAGAGCACCAACTGCTCTTCCGAAGGTCCTGAGTTCAAATCCCAGCAACCACATGGTGGCTCATAACCATTCGTAACAAGATCTGATACCCTCTTCTGGAGTGTCTGAAGACAGCTACAGTGTACTTACATATAATAAATAAATCTTAAAAAAAAAAAAAAAAAGAAATGCTTGGTGAAAGCCGGGCGTGGTGGCACATGCCTTTAATCCCAGCACTCGGGAGGCAGAGGCAGGCAGATTTCTGAGTTCGAGGCCAGCCTGGTCTACAAAGTGAGTTCCAGGACAGCCAGGGCTATACAGAGAAAACCCTGTCTCAAAAAAAAAAAAAAAAGAAAAAAGAAAGAAAGAAATCCTTGGTGAAATACAGCTGATAGAACTGACATAGCTGACATTGTGGGAAAATGTAAACATGTCTATATTTCTGGTATAGTTTGCTCACAGTGGGTAATGCCACACAGGTTTTAGGCATCAACATAAGGTATATTAGAGGGGAGGGGAGAGGAGAGGCAAGGAAGGAGGGGAGGGGAGGAAAGAAGGGGCAGGGAATAAAGGAGAAGTGGGGGGAAGGAGGGGAAGGGAGGAGAGGGGAAAGGAGGGAGGAGGGGAAAGGAAGAGAGATCATATCAGAAACTGTGCTTACCATAGTAAGTCACTTAGCTCCTGTCTTTGATCATGTGCTAGGCTTTGCTGGAAAATTCCTGTTACAGGAGAAGGGGCTGCAGGGATAGCTCAGGTTAAGAGCACTGGCTGCTCTTCCAGAGGTCCTGAGTTCACCATCTGTGGTATAATCTGATTTCTTCTTCTGTTGTGCATGAAAACAGAGTGTTCATATACATAAAATAAGTAAGCCTTTAAAAAAAAAAAGAAAATTACAGTTAGAGAATAACCTGCAAAATGAAACCAGGGCTAGGAGCTGATGTGGAAACCGTATGAGTCTAATGAAGTAAGTTATGATGCTTGATTGTTTCACATGCTGTTTAGGGTCATCCTTTGTGGAGAACAATACCAAAAGCTAGCAGTGGGGAATTCTAGCCTTGGGCAGAGAGGCTGTCCCTATCTCTGTGTCTGTGTGTCTCATTAGAATTTTACTAGCCTGACTCCTGGGCACAGTGATCTGCCTAGTAGTGATATGTGCCTTGTGCATAGATTTCAGGATTTGAAGAGTTGGGGGTGGTGGTGAGTGACATCATGTACAAGTAGACAGATTACAGGCTTGAGCGTGCTTCTGGACCAGGCTTGCCTTTCTCATTCATCAGACCACTTAACTGCCTCCAATGAAGTCAAATTAGGTGCTGCATACGGAGAGTCACAAAGCCAGACATAGTTCCTCTTTCATGGACCTTATTGAAGACAGATGTTAAACTAACAGAAGCAAAAACAAATACAAACTTGAAAGTCAAAGTCCCATAGTGGGAATGATGAGGACTTAGGATGCAGCCACATGCAGCTGAGGGCAGATTCGCACTAGATGAAGCACACGTTAAGACCTAGGATTTGGCTTTCTGTCCAGGTGGGTTGAACATCCAAGGAAGAGTGTGCGGGTGAGCAGATGAGCAGAGCTGTAGCTTTCTTTTAAGAGGTCACAGCAGCAGCTAGGGAATGCCATTCCTTCCCTCCCTCCCTCCTGCTGCATGTCTGCCTTTGTGACTTGTCACGTCAGAACAGTTAGAAATAACTCAGTACAGTTGCCTCTCACTAGCCCCGGGGACTGATTTCCTGATCCTCCCTAGACTAAAATTCACGGACACTCAAGTCCCACAGATAAGGTGGCATGACCATGTAACTTACCTAAATCTTCCCATATACATTAAGTCACTCTCTATAAACCCTTTAAAGGCCATGCAAATTGTTTAAGGAATAATATCAGAAAATAAAGTCTGTCTTCATTCATTATGTATGCTCCCCACAGTTCTTTTTGATCCCCAGTTGGTTGAATCTGGGAGGTAGAGAACCCCCTGGTATACTAGGGGGTATACTAGGGCTGGACACTAGAGCCTGGTCAGTAGTCAGTTCCTTCAGGATTAGAACTGTCAGCCAGGGAGGCAGTGGGAGGCCAGAGTAAGTTCCAGTAGGAAGAGAGGTTGGACAGGCAGCTTGGTGTTCCAACTTTCTGCAGATTCCTCTTGTGTGTTAGTGGAGGTTGATGGCCCATAGGACAGACTCCTGTGTGAGTGTCCCATGACCTTTTGCAGGTTCTGACAGTCTTACATGTTGCTGTCTCTGTCCCGGGTCCTTTCTTACATCTTCCAGTTCTGTGCTGACTCATTTCCTCCATTCTGAACTTGAGCTGCCTTGTGAGTTTGGCAGAGTGGGGTTTTCCAATCATCAAAGCACAGCATGCGACCTGAAGTTAATTCTCTCTTAGGGAGACCTTGGTCCAATCTAGTAGCGAGCATTGCTGTCTCCTCCAGGCTGAGCAGAAGCCGATCATTTGTCTTACAGGAGTTAGAATGGACTTGGAGCAGGGCTGTGTCTTCTTTCCCTGTCTTCTGAGGCCGGCAGCTTAGAGGTAGTGTGCAGAGTGGGGCTGTAATTACTCTGGGAGTGACTCCTGCACTCCTTTTAGCTCTAACTGGGCCTTCCTTGCCTCACCTGCCCATCCACCTCCATTTCTTTTTTTTTACTCTCTCTCTCTTTTTTGTTTGTTTGTTTGTTTGTTTTTTGAGACAGGGTTTCTCTGTGTAGCCCTGGCTGTCCTGGAACTCACTCTGTAGACCAGGCTGGCCTCAAACTCAGAAATCCACCTGCCTCTGCCTCCCGAGTGCTGGGATTAAAGGCGCGCGCCACCACTGCCCAGCTCTTTTTCTCTTTTTAAAGCAGTGTTTGAGTGAGGAGCTCTGAGAAGTAGATGGTAGGGTAGGCTTACCTATAGATAGATGCCTCTTGGAATGGTAGAGGTGCTTCTTTTCCTGTGACCACTTGCCCCAACCTCTCTCTCCTGTCCCTCCTTTCCCCCTCCCCCCGTTTTGTCTCTTCTCTACTTCTATTTTAAATGCCCATTTCTTGCTGATTCTTACTGGAAACTGGCCCAGCTCCATTTAACTTTTTTTCCCATGCTGCTATTAATAGACAGTGACCAGTTAAGAGTCTGAGGAGAGTATGGTGGGCAGGTACCCTCTGGGTTCTAGTGCCTAGGCAAGTGGGGTTGATTCTGGTCACATAGATGGGATACATGTATTAGGCTACATGAATTGAAGGAAAATCGTCAGTTGTTAGCTCCTTAAACTTCTCTTTCCTGCACCAATGGACAGACCTAAGGTTAAAGAACTCCACGTCCCAGGTCTGTCACTGAGACGGAGCAGTATGCTTGGTATCTGGGATTCAGCCAGCGCTCAGCTTTAAGGAATCTCCACATTCACCAACAGAGATGTTTGTACGGTCTTAGGCTTGTCTTAAGTCACAATCTCATCAAAATGCCTTCTGTATACCTGTGGTATTCCTCCTCTGCAAGTTACCTGATGTTTAAAACTTTTATTTTTTTTCTCAGTTAGTGAGATAGTTCTGTTGTGACTGAAATATACAAACTATTATCACTATTATTTTTGTTTTTGCTGTTTTAAATATTATTCTTATTTTTAAAATATTTATTTATTTATTTTATGTATATGAGTACACTGTACAGATGGTTGTGAGCCATCATATGGTTGTTGGGAATTGAACTCCAGCCCTGCTCACTCTGGCCCTGCTTGCTCCAGCTCAAAGATTTATTTATTATTATATGTAAGTACATTGTAGTTGTCTTCAGACACACCAGAAGAGGGCGTCAGATCTCATTATGGATGGTTGTGATAAACAATGTGGTTGCTGGGATTTGAACTCAGGACCTCAGTGCTCTTAACTGCTGAGCCATCTCTCCAGCCCTTTAATATTATTTTTTTAAAGATTTATTTATTATTTATTATTATATGTAAGTACACTGTAGATGGCTTCAAACACACCAGGAGAGGGCGTCAGATGTCATTAAGGATGGTAGTAAGCCACCATGTGGTTGCTGGGATTTGAACTCAGGACCTTCGAAAGAGCTGTCAGTGCTCTTAACCGCTGAGCCCTCTCTCCAGCCCCTTAATATTATTTTTATTTAATGTTTTTGAGTACACTGTAGCTGTCTTCAGACACACAAGAAGAGGGCGTCAGATCTCATTACAGATGGTTGTGAGCCACCATGTGGTTGCTGGGATCTGAACTCAGGACCTCTGGAAGAGCAGTCGGTGCTCTTAACTGAGCCCATCACTATTATTTTTAAGTTATGAAGTAAGACAGGTATACCTTTAATCCCAGTACTAGGGAGGCAGAGGTGGCCAACCTCCTCTACACAGTGAGACTGTGTCTCAAAATAAAAACACAAATCACAACAAGAAAACAAAATACCTCATTGTTGTTTTAACTTGCATTTCCCTAAGAGCTCAGGGTGCTTGCTGGTGATGCTTTTGTGTTTCTTTACTGTCTGCAGGTCTTTGATGAAGAATCTGTGTACACCTTTTACTTCTAAAATACTCAGTTAACTTACTGTTAAATTTGAGACATTATGTGTTCTAGAGAAAAATCCTTTTGATGTTCTGTATTTGCAGTCCATGGACTGTCTTTACATTGTTTTTTAATTTAATGTCTTAAGAAAGACTGATTTTTAATTATGTGTAGGTGTGCGTATTTACACGTGCGTGTGTGCACAGTGAGTGCAGACCCTGGTGAAGGACAGAAACCTCAGGACTCCTCAGAGCTGGAGTTAGATACATGAGTGAGCAGACTGAATCAGGTGCTGGGAACTGAACCTGGGTCTCTGGAAGAGTATCTAGAGCTCTTAGTCACTGAGTAACTACTGCTCAGGACCCCTCATTCTTGATGGTGTCTTTGAAAGAACAGTTTGTCACAACAGCATTATGGACACATAAGTGTATAAAAGTATCTTTTATTCACTTGATGTAATTGATGTCTCAAAGACTTACTGCCTCGTCTGCTAATATAGGCCTAGTCCTGGAAGCTTCTAGCCTCCGTACAATCTTATTAGGCAGAGTGCTTCCAGCTTCTGAGACTTACTGCTGAATAAGCTCACCCTTTCTAGCTCTTGCTGAAAGCTGGCTGGCTCAAACTCCTCTCCACACTGACTGATTCAATCTGGCTTCTCTCAGCTTCTGACTGAATTGCTGCTTGGCCTCATACTAACTTTGACAATCTGTTCTAATCTTCTGTCTCCTTGTTCTGTCTTCATCTATGTCTAGCTTGCGCTCTTTCTCTCTGCAACCTGTCTCTATACCACTGTCCTGGTAAAGCTGCCTCCTCCCTCTGCACTGTGCTCTCCTGTGTGTCTCTCTCTCTCTCTTCTCATGGGCTGGGCAGATCCTGTTCTGTTAAATTTTTCTCTGATTTGTCCCTTTCTCTGCCATTCAAATAGACATCACTTTCAAACATGGGGGATTCCTTCTACAGACTAACTTTACCTTCATTGTTTTGGGATTAAAGGTGTGGACTAAGGGTGTGCCTGTATTCCAGCCAGAGGGTTTAAAAGTGTGTGCTAAGGGCTGAGCCTCTGCACAACTAGAAACAGTTTGTTTGTTTGTTTGTTTGTTTTTGTAAATAACACAATTTGGGGGTATAGAGAGTGATCAAATATCTTGCGACACACGTGTGTTGGAGCAAGCCTGCAGTTCAGTGTATGTCACTGTGATGTCCGCTCCCTGGGGTCAGGGACTGGCAGTCAGAGGTAACGGGTGAGTAACATCAGTGATCCACAGCAAGGAGGAGACGAGATGTCTCAAGACCTCTAAAGCTGTGGTCGTTAGGATACAGACAGAGTTTCAGGACTGAGACCTCCTCTGCTTCAGGGCCACTTTGACGGGTGTGGAGAGAATCCCAGGCTCTGGCCTTGGTTCCCATTGCTTGGTGGCTTCAGTTCCTGATGGAGGAACTGAGGGAAGGGTATTACCAACATTCGAAGAAGGATTTGAAAGAGCTAAGTTTCCATAACTGGGCAACTTGAAACCATTGTGGAGTTTGGCCTGACTGGCATGGTGGTTAAGCCATCTCCTCATTGCCTGGTGTGTGTGGGTGTGTGTGTGTGTGTGTGTAGGGGAGGGGGGCTTCATAGAGACTTCTTGCCCCTACAGTGTGGAGGGGGATAAAGCCAAGGTTGAAGTCATTGGCAGAGCTGAAGCCAGGATGTTTGTGGCAGAGGCCAGCTCATCTCCTCTCCATTGCCTTGAGTTTGTCCTAGCGCTATTTTGGCCTGTGGTGTGTGGTTTCAGTGAGTGAGCCAATTTGTAATCACAACACAATTGCATCTTTTAAGGGTTGAGTGAGCAACCCAGGAGAGGAAACTGCTGAAGAGATTTCCCTCAGTTGGTAAGGCTTTGTCTATCTGTGATGGTCTTGTTTTAAAGTAATGTAAGGGCAAGAAGAGGGAGGTCAGAGGTTGGGGGGGGGGGAAGGGGAGAGAGAGAGAGAGAGAGAGAGAGAGAGA
The DNA here is from genome assembly GCA_902729485.2 of Mus minutoides. Lineage (NCBI taxonomy): Eukaryota > Metazoa > Chordata > Mammalia > Rodentia > Muridae > Mus > Mus minutoides. Next base: position 1,123,797 of record LR749974.1, on the reverse strand, counting down.
GAGAGAGAGAGAGAGAGAGAGAGAGAGAGAGAGAGAGAGATTGGTGTGCTGTCTGGGGGTGGGGGGTGATAGTGGCAGTTGGCTCAGCTGGGAGGCAGCAATCCATGCAAAGTGGTCCCAGCTGCCCCTGATTTATGGGCTAATCCCAGCCCTGCTCCAGCCTGCCATTCAGGGTAAGCTGCTATCATTAGTGGTTAAACATTTCTGAAAGTATTCGCTGTCGACTCTAACCACATGCCCTTTCGTGGAAGAGGGGAGGGGGGGAGCCAGGAGAGCCATGAACCCCACCCTGTTAGCCATATCCCGCTGCTCTACAGAGACAAGGAAGTAATCGGGTTTGTCAGGGCCTATGTGTCTGACAGTGGCCGTGCTGCCTCTACTCCCTGAGGGACCTCCCAGGAAGGACTTTTGTTGTCTGTGGAAGAGGAATCTTGGCTGGAATAAACCTTCATTAGCTAGCTTCATCTCTCTCAAGCTCTCTGCCCTCAACACACGCACACTGAGCCCCCTGGACAGTTGCTGCGGACGCCCCTCACAGCTGCTGTGCACGAGTTCTGCTGTGAAGTACTTAGTACTAACATTTCTTCCTGCCAGGGCGGGCTTTGGGGTTCTTTGAGGTATGGCTGACAGTTTTTGATTTGTGAAATTAGTGTGAGGAAAAATAAGATGGAACGGGAAGGAAGTCTGAACTTCTTACCTCCATGGCTGAGTTGTGTCCTCTCTTCAGCTTCTGATGGCCACACTGGCTTTATGTAGTGTGGATTCAGAGTTTGTTGGGTCTTGAAGTCTGTCTGTCTTTCTGTCTCTGTTCTCACTTACTTTCACTGTATTTGTTTTTGAGACAAGATTTTGCCACATGGCCTTGGCTTGCCTGGAGCTCCCTCTGTAGATTATAGAAATCTGCCACCTCCTCCATGCTGGCCTTAAAGGTGTGTGACACCATTACCAACTGTTTTTTTTTTTTTTTTTGGTTTTTCGAGACAGGGTTTCTCTGTATAGCCTTGGCTGTCCTGAAACTCACTTTGTAGACCAGGCTGGCCTTGAACTCAGAAATCCACCTGTCTCTGCCTCCCAAGTGCTGGGATTAAAGGTGTGCGCCACCACTGCCCGGCACCAACTTTTTTTTTAAAGATAAAATTTCATTTTGCAGCTCTTGGTCTTGTACTTGCTGTGTGAACCAGGCTGTTCTCAAACCCTCAGCAATCCTCGACTCAGCTTCCTGAGTGCTAGCATTACAGATGTGTGCCACCCCATTTGCCTCTGCATTCGCGCGCGCACGCGCGCGCTCACACACACAGACACATACACATACTCACTACCTCAAGAACAACTGGTCTTTTCAAAAAAAACAAAACAACCCCCCCACCTTTTATGGGTTCTTTTCCTTATCAGAAGTATACACGCTCCAAGAAAGCAACTAGAAAAATCTAAGAATACCAAAACTGAAAGCAAAGCACCCCTCTTCACAGCTTCAAAGGTAATCACCATTGGTAGTTTGGTTTATGTCCAGCTAGTCACAAGAATCCTTTATGGAAAGCTGGGGCGGGGGCGGGGGTGGGGGGATGGCAGCATGGTGGTGGGGGTGGCGGCGGCGGCGGTGGCGGCACATGCCTTTAATCCCAGCACTCAGTGGGCAGAGGCAGGTGGACCTCTTGAGTTCGAGCCCATCCTGGTCTACAGAGCAAGTTCCAGGACAGCCAGTGCCACACAGAGGAGAAACCCTATCATGAAAAAAGCAAGAAACTGAAAAGACTCTTTTCCTGAGAAAGTATGTAGTGGGATGGTTCCTAACCCCTGCAAGGCCAGCTGCTCTTTGTACCACTGGTCTGTCAGTCCCAGCCTGCTGGACAGTACTCGGCAGCAGGGGACTCTGGTGGCCGTTCCTCCCAGCAGTGAACTCTGTAAGAGGGGGAAAGTAGCTCCAGGGAAAGTCAACAGAGCCTCCCCCCTCCACAGAGCCCCCCCATCCATCCACTGCCCTTCTCCCTGGAGAAAACAGGTGGATGGGGGCTGAGGGGGCTGTGCCAAGCTTCCCTCTGTAGAACTTCCTGTTGTTTGTGTATGTATCTGTAAATAAAGGCAATAGAGCCCCTGTCAGAGTGGCTGTGCTGAGGGAAATGGTGCCTTAAAGTGCAGGGCCCAGGTCATGGGGTGGTAGCTTAGTGCATATGGTTTTCCTCTGGGGTAGCTGTGATCCGGTCTGTTGTTGATGGTTCTTCCGCCCTGCACCCTGTGGTGTAAGTTGTTTTTCAACCTTTAATTCCTTTCCTGGAAAGAAACAGACTTTTCTTCATTCAGTAGGTGGCATTTAAGCCATCTGGTCATTGCAGATGAAATGGCTGTGGACATACCAAGAGAGAATGTCTGTTAATGAAAGAGCCAAACTGACGAGCAGAGAAACTTAGAAGTTAGGAGTTTCCTCAGTGAAATGAAGGCAAGCTATAAAGCAAGCCCGAGAATCCCTTCTCTTCCCTGCTCTGTGCTCTGAGCAGTTGTCAGCTAGGTTTCTGCTGGAGCCTCCCACCTCTGTGCTTAGGTCCACTTCTGTGTTCTCTCTCACTCTGCAGGGGCTGCTGAGTTATCTTCTCTAGGTATGATGTGCCGCCATATGCATTGCTTCTCACTGCCTAATTATCCTTCCAGTGATAGAGAAAGTTGATTTGCAGAAGTTTTGGGGCCCTTTTACCTAGTGGGAGAAGTATTTCACCAACCATCTGTCCAGAGATTTTTGTTTATTTCTAACACTTAGGCCCAATAAAAATAATGTGATGGTCACAGGGTATTTGCCAGTTATTTCAGATGTGGGGGTGATTTGCTCCAGATTTGTTTACTTCAAGTGGAAAAGTTTGCACAAAGCTGCCTTTTGGGTTTTTACCAAGAAGGAAGCTTCCGTGGGTCTCTGCTCAGAGCCAGCTCCGATTAAGTGAAAAGCTGGAGTGGCTACAGGTCCTGTTTCTAATAAATAGCAAGAGAGGGGAAGCGTCTTTCTTTCTCACAGTGACTTATGTTGGTTTGCTTTCTACTCTGAACCCCCAGGACACACAGACATTCAGGTGGCTCAGCCAGGACAGCCACAGCAGCCAGTGAACAAAGCCCTGGCACTAGGAACCGCCACCGCCAGCCTGTGAAGAACCCTAGCAGCAGTGGCTTAGCCAATGGCACAGGTGAGTGATGACACAGCAGCGGCCTGCACTAAAGCAGGATGCTCTTGCTGTCCTGTTTGCACTTGGGACATTGCCTTCTGTGCCACAGTATAGTGGACTGCGAGAAGCCACCAGCACTTGTGTGCATCTGAGTCCATTACTTATTCCATTGAGCCATCTTCTTTGGCCTCTTTGGCTTATTCTGGACAGCTAAGGTTATTCTCCATGTTCCCTTGCATGCCTAAAATAGTCTTTTGGGTCTGGGGACCCAGTTGGTAGAGTGTTTGGGTAGCATGCCTGGGATAGACTGTGGCTTCAGTCTTTAGCACCTCATAAAATTGGCTTAGGGATGCATGTCTATAATCCCAACACTCAGAGGTAGAAGGAGGTAGGAGGAACAGAAGTCAAAGGTCATCCTGGCCATATGACAAGTTCAAAGTCAGCCTGGGATACATGAAATTCTGTTTCAGAAAATAGAACTGAAAAACAGAATATTCCTTTGTTCAGAAAAAAAAATTTAAAGTATGCTTTTTTTTATTAATTTCTTATCAATATTGGATTTCATTTGGATTAAACTAAAGACATTTCGTTTAGTTTGTATGTATATGTGTGTGCCTGAGGGCATTTATGTGCACTACACACATACAGGTGTTCTTGGAGACCAGAAGAGGGGGTTATAGCTCCTCAAACTAGAGTTAAAGCACTTAGGAGCCATCCAGTGTGGGTACTAAGAACCCAGATCCTCTGGAAGATGCTTAAGCACTGAGCTGTGCCTCCAGTCCCCTTGTGTTGTTTTATTGAGGCAGGGTCTCACTCTGTAGCACTGGCAGGCTTGGAAGTCACTATGTAGATCAGATGAACCTCAACTCATGGGGATGTGCCTACCACTCCCCCAAGGCTGCCACACCCAACCTTAGGTGTCTTATTTAGAATAACCTATTTGGAAAAACAAAAACAACAACCCATTTTAGGGAGTATGTCAACTAGGGAAAAAAAAAAGACTATGTTTGCCCCAAGACCCGAATGAGAAAAGGCAACAGCATTCCAAGGGCGGAGATACTGACAGTGTTACCTCTCCACTAGATACTGCTGTCACCATTCCAGACACCATGAGAAAGGAGACAATTGGTCCTATCCACACTCAGGGATTTATCTGCACTTGGCTTTGTTTCCTGGTACTCAGGAAGGGAAGGCCTGTTACAAAGTAGATCATTTTCATCCTATTGCTGTCTCACTAGATGGTGTCAGGCAAACATTCATTTTCTAAAGTTTTTGAGGCCTGTTAAGTCTTTAGTGACAACAGATCATTTGTCTCTTTACTTTGGGGCCAGTGGGAGGAGATGTGGACATTTGCTTCCACAGATATAGATAGGGGAGAGTGATTCCAATAGGGAGTGCAATGGAGATGGTTTCTATGGATGCCTGTTTGTGATTGCAGTGCTGTGACATGAAGACGCAGCGCATAGTCTGTTGCTGTGACTGTTATTTGCCTGTGACAGACTGAGTGACACTCTACTTGGTTTGCTGTGTCGTGGATTTCAGGTCTGGGGAAACAGTGTGTGGGGCTTGAGAGCCTTCTTCTGTAGCTTACGTTGCCTGGTTACCTCACTGTGTACAAGGAATGGTGGGGTGAGGTATAAGCCTGGGGCATCCCTTGACATTGGGGCTTCCTGCTTGGCATTGGGGACCCGTCTGAAGGAAATGAACTTGCTCCCATGAACCTCTTGGGTGAAAGTGACAGCAGATGTGAGGTCTCAGAGGCCACTTACTCAGCCTGCCCAGTGCTCAGGGGACAGCCACCATATCCCTGTGCTAGGCCCTTCCCATCTGCATGAAGGAATGACCAGCAAATGGACTGCTGCATAGAACCATCTATAGCTTTCTGAGTAGCAGCAAACATGCTTTTCTTAGAAAGCAAGTTTTTGTAGAGAAGTCTACTGGACACCCTGAAATTCCGTGTATGGAATAGCCAGGTTAACCTCCACCCTCTCTGCTTTTATAGAAAGAGCTGGGGGGGGTACTGGGTCCCCACAGAAGGTAGAGTTACAGGTGATTATAAGTCTCCTGGTGTGGGTGCTGGGAATTGAACCCAGATTCTCTGTTAGAACAGTATGAGTTTTTAACCACTGAGCCACCTCTCCTGCCTTCTGGGATATCAGCAAACCTTTATTGGCTATGTTTAGTTTTAGGGACCTTTGTTTCGTGTCTTTATCTCCAGAAAATTGTGTTCTAGCTTATGAAGTAGGTGCCAGCCATGTTTTTAAAAAGCCATGTGTTTAACTCCCGACTGCTTTGGACATGTTTTACGGTAGTGTGTCTGAATGTCTAAACCATTCCTGAACTGCCTGCTAAAACACAAAGTCCCATGCCTCTCCTGTCCTCTGCCTCTCTTCTGCCTCTGTCTTCCCCTCTGCTTCTCCCTCCCCTGTGCCTCCCCTGTGCCCCTGTTTCTCCCAATCCTATCCCTTTCATCTCTGCCTCTGTCTCTTTTCTCTCCTCTTTCTGCAGTGATGACAGTTCATCGTAAGCTCACTGCCAGCCTGGACTCTATGAAAGCAGAAAGCTAGAGCTGTTCCGGGGTGGGCACACAGAGGCTCTCCTTGGCAGAGTGTGAGTGAGGATATCTCAATCCCTCCTTGGTAGGCCTGTGAGGACCACTTCTAGGATGGCAGTGTAGGAGCTGTGCCCCCATAGAGATTTCACAGGCATAGAGATTAATAGGACAACCTCCTATTGGCTGTATATTGTACTTATGCATGTAAAAGACTTTAGGGAAAAACCAGAGCCCAGATCTAGCTGGCTTTTTATGTTGTTACAACTGTAGAGTATCATTTTTATAAAATGAGGTGAATGGCAGCCTGTCTGAATCAACGCCATGTTTCTAAGTTTTAAGAGTGGTGGTCCAAGAAATAGACTGATGGTTCCGCGCCTCACTGGGATGTGTGCACAGTGATTTACTGTCTAACTTTTATTGACAATTTCACCCCAGATTTCCATCTGCTACAGCTCCCTTCAATGTGATTTCCATGCACAGTGGTTATGCAGATTGTGCTGGGCGCTGCACTCCTATATGTAGTGTATGTTTAAGATTCAGTGACTTGCTTGCTAGCACTTTATTTCCTTGTTTGTAAATTAGAGCCAGAGTGTGTACTGTAAGCTGCTATAAGGAATAAGCCATATAAAACATATGAAGGGCTGGGAGGGGCACCCAGTGTGAGGGTGGCGCCCAGCACATAGCTTTTATATGGATGAGTAATTTGATTATGAGGCCTATTTGTTTTTGTTTCACTTCATTAGTTTTTTAATCCATGCTTCCATTTGTCTGTGTATCTTCTTGTCTACTTTTAAGAACATTTATTTCTATTAGCCAGTGGTGGTGGCGCACCCCTTTAATCCCAGCACTTGGGAGGCAGAGGCAGGTAGATCTCTTGAGTTCATGGCCAGTCTGGACTACAAAGTAAGTTTCAGGACAGCCAGGGCTACACAGAGAAACTCTGTCTCAAAACAAACAAACAAACAAACAAACAAACCCCAAACAAACAAGCAAAGATTTATTTTTATTAATGACATGTGCATTTATCTGTATATGCATATGTACCCCAAGCAGTCCAGAAAAGTGTATCAGGTCCCCTGGACCAAGAGTTGCTTGTGAGATTGTGAGTCCTCTGAAGAGTATGCAGCTGTGCCTCCTGATGGAGTTTGCACAGGCATGCAAGATCAATGTAATAGTTTCCTATTGGCTGAGTGTTATATGTACGCACATAAAAGACATTAGAGAGAAAACAAAGCTCTCAATACTAAGCCATTCTCTCTTCTCCAGGCCTTGTCTACTTTAAAACCGTTTCCATGATTGGAGTGTAGCTTGTCTACACTTGGTAGAGTGCTTGCCCAGCGTATATGAGCCCCTCATAAACTGAGTTCAGGGGAATCCAAGACTATGAGATCCCAACTGAAATCAAATTAAAATGATAAATTGTAGAGTAGTTAACAGACACCCATCATTTAACTATTCTTCCTCAACTCTTCCCCCCCCCCCCCCCCCCCCCCCCCCCCGAGACAGGGTTTCTCTGTATATCCCTGGCCTCACTCTGTAGATCAGGCTGGCCTCGAACTCAGAAATCTGCCTGCCTTTGCCTCTCAAGTGCTGGGACTAAAGGCGTGCGCCACCACTGCCCCTTCCTCAACTCTTATGTAGTTCCCTATTTTTGTGTTGTTTTGTTAGAGATGTGAGTGGTGTTGTGTAGCCCTACCTAGCTTGAGAGACAGTGTACACCAGGCTGAACATAGAGCATGTCCCCTGCTGTGTCCTGAAGATGTTGCAGTTACAGTCATGGACTCTGCTGCTGTGCTTCTCTCCTCGCATACAGCTTTGCTCTGGGGAAAACTAGAAGCATAGTTTTGAAGGAACAGTTGGATCGGTGTTGTCTAGGCTCGCCTTGAAGGAACAGTTGGATCGGTGTTGTCTAGGCTCGCCTTGAAGGAACAGTTGGATCGGTGTTGTCTAGGCTCGCCTTGAAGGAACAGTTGGATCGGTGTTGTCTAGGCTCGCCTTGAAGGCCTAGGCTGTCGCTCTCCCACGGGCCCTTCTCCTGAGTAGCTGACTCTATGCACAGGCCTGTTCTCACTGAGTGTTAATTAAGCAGTTTTTCACAGTGACTTTTACTTAATTTAGCACACACTGCTTTCTTCTATACCATGAGAATTTGTTTTGAGTGAGTCCCACATATTTTGATTATTGGGATTGTGTTTTTAAAAGTTTTATCTTATGTATATAGATGCTTTGCCTGCGTGTGTCTCTTACCCCGTGGCTGCCTGATGCCCTCTTTACAGACAGTCAGAGCCTTGGAACTGGAGTTAAAGATGGCTGTGAGCTGCTGTATGTGTGCTGACAATTGAACTCAGATTCTCTGGGAGGGCAGCCAGTGCTCTTAACTGCTGAGCCATCTCTCCAGCCCTGGCATAGTATCTTTCCTGAAGTCTAAAAGGGCTGGCTCTGCCTTGTCATGTGTTCTCTTTGAAAATTCATAGATTTATCAAAACAAACTCTGGACTTTACATTTTTAGAGGCATTCTAGAAGTGGGAGTTCTATTAATCTCCTTAATCTAATTAAGATCTAATCTTACCATCAGCCTGGCACTGAGGGATAATACCTTTTCCACCTGTTCCCCTTTAGCTCATGCAACCTTACTGTGTTTCTTTTTGCTTAAAGATCCATTGTTGTTGTTTTTGAAAGAGGGTATCCGGGCTGGTGAGATGGCTCAGTGGTTAAGAGCACTGACTGCTCTTCCGAAGGTCCTGAGTTCAAATCCTAGCAACCACATGGTGACTGACAACCACCCATAATGAGATCTGACACCCTCTTCTGGTGTATCTGAAGACAGCTACAGTGTACTTAAATATAATAATAAATAAATCTTTAAAAAAAAAAAAAAGAAAGAAAGAGGGTATCACTATGATATCCTCTGGCTAGCCTGGAACACAATATGTAGACCAGGCTGGCCTCAAACCCAGAGAGACCCACTGTGCCTCCCAAGTGGTGCAGTTATAGGCTTGTCCCACCACCCCATCTATTTTTATCATTTTTAATCATGTGTCTATGTGTGGGGATGTTCCTGAGGCATCTGATGTAGGTGCTGGGAACAAAACTCAGGTCTTCTCTAGCCCCTACTTTAAAACACAATTCTGTGCATATGTATGTGTGATTTCATGTATGTGTTCAAGGTGTGTACAGGTAAATGCATGTGTGTAAGTGCATGTACCTTTGTGTATAGGCCAGACATCAGTGTTGAGTATGCTCTTCAGTTGCTCTTCACCTTATTTTGAAACAAGATCTCCTCCCTCCTTTTCTCTTTGAACTTGGAGCTCATCAATTGGTAAGCTGGCTTGCCTGGGATTAAGAAAAAGATGTTTAATTCCTGATCTTTTTCTTGGCCAAGGGGTTTCCTATCCTTGAATAAATGTGATTGATAAAATTGAAGCATTTAACCAATATCACAGAGGAACCTTCTGAAACACTCACGGTTACAGAAACCAGTGGCTGTTCAACTGCCCTGGTACCTCCCCCACCTCCTGCCCCGGTACCTCCCTCTCCCCCCTGCCCTGGTACCTCCCTCACCCACCTACCCTGGTACCTCCCTCACCCCCCTACCCTCACTCCTATCCTGACTCCTCTACTCTTTCATCCAGGAGAATATCCAAGCCCTCTTTATTTCCTTCTTTCCACTATTTCCTCCTCACACTACTCTGAGTTTGAATAGCAATTCTGCTGCTTCCTGATTGCATGGCATCTGTCTGAGTAGTCATGGCGTTTGCATGTCTTTGGTGAAGTGAGAATAACATTTTCCTCATGGGCTGTTAGAATCCTGGATTGGATCCTAGAACAGAAAAAGCCACTTAGTGGAAACGCCAGTGAGATTCAAATAAATCTGGAGTTTAGTTCATAGTACTGGACAGATTTTTTTTCCTTTTTTTTCTTTTTAATTTGTCAAATGTGCCATGGTTATATAAAAGAGTAATACTAGGGGACATGGGGTAAGGACCTACCATCCTGCCTACTTTTTTTATAAAGATGCATACAGCACTCACACTCAGGCTGAAGCAGGAGGATCGTGAGTTCAGGCTAGTTTGGCTCCATAGGTTCTACGCCATCACAGACAGTGAACAAACAAAAGCTGAATAACAACAGAGCACATTCAGATTTTTTTTTTTCCGAGACAGGGTTTCTCTGTGTAGCTCTTGCTGTCCTGGAACTCAGTCTGTAGACCAGGCTGGCCTCGAACTCAGAAATCCGCCTGCCTTAGACAAGTGCTGGAATCAAAGGTGTGCACCACCACTGCCCAGCTAGACCCAGATATTTTTTTTCCATTTCTTTATTAGGTATTTTTTTCATTTACATTTCAAATGCTGGGGGCTGGAGAGATGGCTCAGCTGTTAAGAGCACTGACTGCTCTTCTGAAGGTCCTGAGTTCAAATCCCAGCAACCACATGGTGGCTCACAACCATCTGTAATGAGATCTGACTCCCTCTTTTGGAGTGTCAGAAGACAGCTCCAGTGTACTTACATATAATTAATAAATAAATAAATTAATTAATTAATTTCAAATGCTATCCCAAAAGTCCCCTATACCCTTCCCTACACCCAGATTTTTTTGTTGTTGTTGTTTTGGGGGTTTTTTTGTTTGTTTGTTTTGGTTTTTCGAGACAGGGTTTCTCTGTATAGCCTGGCTGTCCTGGAACTCACTTTGTAGACCAGGCTGGCCTTGAACTCAGAAATCCACCTGCCTCTGCCTCCTGAGTGCTGGGATTATAAAGTCGTGTGCCACCAAGCCCAGCTCACCCAGATATTTTTAAAAGACCTATTTTTAAGTGGTAATGTTATACAAATATCAGGTGATTTATTTCTATGGTCTTTTTTAAATTTTAGATTTGGCAAGTGCATATGTATTGAACAAGTATTTATCAAACTGTTTCCTGGACAGTGTAAAGTAGAAGCCAAGACATGGCTCCACCTTCTGATCTCCCTCAGTAAAAGTTGGAAACTCAAGGAGTGGTACCTTTAACCCAACACTCTGGAGCCAGAAGCAGGGGATCTCTGCAGGTTTGGGTCTGTCCCGGTCCACAGAGTGAGTTCCAGGAAAGCCAGTCTACACAGAGAAACCCTCTCTCAAAAACCAAACACCAAACCAAAACAAAAAGAGTTGAAAACACACCTCAGCCAAGTCCCAAGTGATGTTAACACATCAGGATCTCTGGGCTGCACAGTTGCACAACTGAGGCCACAGGCACTGTGGAATCTCTATAAGCAATGGCCAGTCTGGATAGCAGTGGAGTGGAAGCCATGTGGGGAACAGGGCTGAGAAAGAGATTGGCAAGAACATAGGGTAGAGAGTAAAGTGTTGGTGGGGACGTGGCACAGGCAGTCGAGTGCTTATGTAGCCTGCACAAGCTCCCGGTTCAGTGCCCAGCACTGCATGCACAGGGCATAGTGTTGCATGCCTGTAATCCCAGCACTCCGATGGTAAAGACAGGAGGGTCAGAAGTTCAAGGTTAGCTTTGGCTGTGTTGTGAGTTGGAGGCTAGCCTAGGATGCATGAGAACCTGTCTTTAAAAATAGGAAGGGTTAATAGTAAGTACCAAGGGCACAGACAGCCTGAGTCATTTTCAGACTTCCACTGAGGTAAAGCTGGGTCGCTGCTGCTGCTGCTGCTGCTGCTGCTGCTGCTGCTGCTGCTGCTATTACTACTTCTATTACTACTACTACTACTACTACTACTACTACTACTACTACTACTACTATTACTACTACTACTACTATTGAGATGGTCTCACTAGGTAACCCTGGCTGGCCTAGAACTCTGTGTAGACCAGATTTGGCTTTGACCTCAGAGGTCTAACTACCTCTGTCTCCAGTGTGCTGGCTTGAAAAGGCAAAGCAGATATGTGAGTTTGATGCCAGCCTGGTCTATAGAAGAGTTCCAAGACAGCCAGGGCTACACAGAGAAACCCTGTCTTGAAAACCTGAAAGGGGGGGGAGAGTACAACTCAAACATGCAGAGGCCATGGCTATTGTGTTTCCTGTGATTCCTACAAAGTCAAGACTTTTTTTTTTGAAAGATTCATTTATTTATTTTATGTATGCGAGTACACTGTAACTGTCTTCAGACACACCAGAAGAGTGCATCCCATCCCATTACAGATGGTTGTGAGCCACCATGTGGTTACTGGGAATTGAACTCAGCAATCAGTGTTCTTAACCACTAAGCCATCTCTCTAGCACCGCAAAGACATTCTTTAAGTGAACAATTGTATGCATGTGTGTTGTCTGAGGGGAAAAACACATGTGTCCAAGTACACACAGATGATAATAGTACATGTGTATGTATATATATATATATATATATATATATATATATACACATATACATATATATGTGTGTGTATATACACACACATTCACTGTATGCACTGTTTGGCAATTTCCCACTTAATTATCTATAGAATTTTTCTATAGAACTTAAAGCCAATATTATGAGCATCATCCTAATCTGGGGAAATTTTACTATAAATAAAGGGTATTAACACACGGATTGAAGTGTATAAATAAATCCAATCCTTTTGTGTTTTGTTTTATCTTCTACAACATTTTAAAAAGCTTTATTTGTGGTTGTGTGTATGTTTGCACACGTGTGTGCAGGTATGCAGAAGAGTATTTGGGATGGAATTGGCCAGAGGCATCGGATCCCCCTGGGGGTAGGTTACTGGTGGTTGTGTACCATCATATGGAGATGCTGGAAATTGAAGTCAAGTTCCTTAAAAGAGCACTATGCATTCTGGGGTTTTTTGTTGTTTTGTTTTGTTTTGTTTTGTTTTTTTGTTTTTGTTTTTGTTTTTTTTTTTGAGACAAGGTTTCTCTGTGTAGCCCTGGCTTTCCTGGAACTCACTATATAGACCAGGCTGCCCTCAAACTCAGAAATCCACCTGCCTCTGCCTCCCAAGTGCTGGGATTAAAGGCGTGCACCACCACTGCCTGGCTCAGTGTGTATTCTTAATGGCTGAGCCATCTCGCTGTCTCCCTGCTCCTTAGTAATTTTTAAAGAAAACAAAATCTCATTGTTCCTTTTCAGATGATGCTGGGTCACCAGCTCAGTATTCTGAAGGCCGGCAGAGGGAGAGACAAGTTTCTCCACTGGCTCCATCCCCCACACACTTCATGAATCTCGGGGAAGCAGAGTACTGAGGGTGGCGGCTCCTCCTTATTAGAAGTGTCCCCCAATAAGTGAAGACCACACCAAGGGAATTAGAATCTTAGTATTTTGTAACCTCCAAAGAATTATTACATTGTTTGTCTGTTTCTGAACTCTGCTACTTTACTCATTCTCTGACTTTTCCCGATTTAGTACATTATTATAGCTCAATAATAGATCTGATATGCTGGAGGAAAACAACCCAACAGAAACCCAGCACTCTTTTGGAGACTTTCATCTCTATTCTTACAGATTTAGGTTTTCTTTATATATTTTACAGTGACTTTATCTAAGGCTTGGTGTTTTGTTTTTTGGGTTTTTTTTTTTTGGTTTTTCGAGACAGGGTTTCTCTGTATAGCCCTGGCTGTCCTGGAACTCACTTTGTAGACCAGGCTGGTCTCGAACTCAGAAATTCGCCTGCCTCTGCCTCCGGGAGTGCTGGGATTAAAGGCGTGCGCTACCACGGGGGTGGGGGGGTGGGGGGGTGTTAAGATTAGAGTTGTAAACCGGGTGTGGTGGCACACGCCTTTAATCCCAGCACTCCCGGAGGCAGAGGCAGGCGAATTTGTTGTTAGCACCAAGCCGCACTTAACTGTGTGACCCTTGACCTGCGTTGTCAGGACAACCACCTTCAATCCCACAGCCCACCTGGCTCAGTCTCCACCCTCAATGGTGTGACATCATTCTCCGTATAAATTAGGAAGTCACCCCCTCCTCGCTCTCTCCTTTCTTCTCTCTCTTCTCTCCCCCCCTCTGTCTCTCTTTCTCCTCTTCTCTGCCCCTCCCCTACCCGCTCAATAAACCTCTTCCACGTGGAACCACCCTGGCCTGGTCAGTTGTTTGGTTATCCGCCTAAAACATAAGCAGATATGGTATTTTTCATATCAAGAGTTGCATAAAGTTTACAGCTTTTCATAAAGAGGATTGCTGTCTGCTTTGTGTACCAGCTTGGCTTGGATTGAATATAAATAGAAAATTTTGTATTTATGTAGATAAACCATTTCTTATACAGATTTAGTTATTAAGCAACCGATCTAGCCTCTTTGCCAGGTAGTGTTAGCATGGACAAGAAGGCAGGCAGACCTGAGGCTGAGAAGCTAGCTCAGCTCAGTGATGGTGCGCTTGCTCAGACTATGCAAGGCTCTGAGTTTGGTCTTTAGCACTGCAAAATAAGTAAACAAAACCCAAGGGTCTCAACCAGTGAATCCCACGCCTCAGAAGTCCAGCTTGGTCACTTCCTAGGAAGACATGTTGGTTTTAGCTGACAACTAGCATTAGCCACTTGAGTCTGGCAATTACTCAGTTACATATAACCTTGATTCACACTGAAGGATGTGCAAAAAAGTCGAGTGAGCGAGCTGCTTCTACCTTCTGAGTGCCAGAACTAGTTTGTACTGGGCCTGGTTTCATAAAACTCATAGTTGTCTAATCTGAGTAGGCTCGTATCACAGATACAGTGTTTTTGTCTGACATGTGAAACCTAAAAAGAAAAAATTCTTATTCTGTTATCTTTAAGTCTGGTCTCTGCATTTGCAGTGAGTGAGGAACCTGCTCCAGCCAGTGAGCCTGAAGAGCCGTCGGTTGTTGGTGTGACATCCCCACCTGCAGCAGCTTTAACTGTGTCCTCAAATCCCAACACGACATCTCTCCCTGCACCATCCACACCAGCGGAGGGAGAGGAGCCCAGCACTTCGGGGACACAGCAGCTCCCTGCTGCAGCCCAGGCCCCTGATGCTCTTCCTGCTGGGTGAGTAGTCTTGTGACCCACCATGGCACTCTCCTCACCAGGCTAGAAACACTGTGGTTGTTACCCAGTGCCCAGGGGTCTCTGGCAAAGCTGCCATGTACTGAAGCAAGAGTAGTGTCAAAGTGCTTGCTTTGTGTACATCTCACGGAGCACCTGAACCACCCATGCTGGCCAGTGCTGCTTTATGCTGGGACAGAAGTGGACAGCCTCTGTGGAACAAGGAGCTCATTGCCTTCATGGGTTGTGGGAGGACGTCTGACTAGTGACTAGCTTTTTCCCTCCTGAGTTTGACCTTGGCAGTCCACGAAGGATTCAGGCTTTAGGTGCTGAGCTGCTGTGACTGTGGTAGTTCCTCAGCTGTGGCCAGTGTTAAGTTGGGCACTCTCTTTCTTGCTCTCTTTGTGTAGCAAAGATCTCGATCCAGATGGCAACTCCAGCAAGACAAAGGAAGGCTCATTTTTGACTATGTAGTGAGAGAGATTAGGACCATGGATTCTGGGAACTGACCAGATGGTTCAGTGGATAAAGGCACATGCTACCAAGCCAGAGTTTATGTCCTTTGACAACACACACACATCATATAAACAAATGTAGAAAAAAAATTAAAAGAACATGGTCCCCCCCCCCCCCCCCGCCACCCAAGGGACAGAAGAAATTACATGAGTTGAATCCTTCCCTCTACCTTACCCTTGTGGCCTGGCTGTATGACTTACATGTTGGCTATGTGGTGATAGCGAGCATCCTTGTGAAGGGACTCCAGTAAATGGTGTGTGTGAAATGAGCTGAGAGACATTCGAGGATTGCTTTGAAGTATTTTTGAAGGAGCCACAAGGGTAGAGACTGCTTCTGACCTGGGAAATGGTCTTATTTCAGTTAAGACTATGGTCAGGACTGGTCCCACTGTCCACCCTGGTCATCAATATGGTACCAAATAAACCAATGTCCCATGCTGGCAAGATAGCTTAGTATAAGGTGCTTGTCACCAAGCCTCACCCCTGAGTGGAGAGAGAGAAAGCTGACTCCTGCAGCTTGTCCTCTAGCCTTCACACTTGCCCAGTGGCACATCTCCTACCCCAAGAAATGCTGTTGTAAAAAAAATGTTTTTGGGCTGGTGCACGGCTCAGCAGGTGAAGGTACTCACTATCCAGTCTGAGTGCCTTCGCAGTCCCAGGCCCTGCATGGAGGAGAGAGCTGAACTACCCCTGTGGTTGTCCATCGCGCTCTGTGGGCACATCCCACACAGACACACAGACAGAAGGAAAGTTTCAAAGGAGCCTGTGTCTGTCCTGCTCAGCACTAGTGACCTGCTGAGGCAGGCTTGAGGATGGTGTGGATAATTCGTACAGACATTGGAAAGATGTCACCTGCTTCATTTCTGAACTCTCAGTTGTTAAAAATCCTCTATCATGCCGGGTGTGGTGGCGCACGCCTTTGATCCCAGCACTCGGGAGGCAGAGGCAGGCGGATTTCTGAGTTCGAGGCCAGCCTGGTCTACAAAGTGAGTTCCAGGACAGCCAGGGATACACAGAGAAACCCTGTCTCAAAAAAAACCAAAAAAAAAAAAAAATCCTCTATCAGAAACTGTGTCTGGTTTTTTGCTGTTTATACTAAGCATTCATGAAACTCCTTTCTCCTGATAATGTGCTGATCAAGTGAAAACAATTGCAGATAATTTTTATTATCTCAAACCTGAAGAAAACTGGAGTGGTGAGAGGGAGCTTTGTAAAGGCCATTTATTATTATTATTATTATTATTATTATTATTATTATTATTATTATTATTTGGGGGTAATGTGTTTGATTTTGAAAGAAGATTATTAACCAAATGCTTGTGTATACCTGTAGAGATTTTATTTTCTATTTTCTAAGTGGGAGATTTTGTATTGTTCTTACTTTCAAATTTGTGTGCTATAATTTGAGAGAAACAGAGTAGAATCATTTTGGCAAAAAGGAGAGAAAATGGCTGCCTGTGTCCCCAGTGAGTTGTTTGTTTTCTTTCCTGAGCAAATGCCTGGAAGGCCGGCCTCACTTCTGTGTCAGTCACAGGCAATTAGGGCTAATGGCTCCACATGTCTTTATGTAGGGCGTGTGTGAGGGTTACTGTTCTCTGGGATTGGGCACTTCCTGTTTCCTAGCAGTTGGAAAACTCCAGGCTCTGAGAGAATGTTCTTTATTCCACAGCCCAGGGAAGCCTGCCCCACCCCTTTCCTCTCTTGGCCAGAGGCTAAACACTTTTCTGAGGTGGAGTTTGGACAGTGTCTTTTTCTTAGAGCATTTAGAATGTGACAAGGCCCATGTGTGTGTGGGATGGGAGGGGTGAGGAGGTGCTGCTGCCCACTTTTATGTGCAGGATGTTCCAGAGAAGAGTATGGAACCCCCAGTTTCCAGGGGTACTTAGTACCTCACTCAGTATCTGGAGGACCATGTCAGGGCTCCGAGTTTGCCGCTTTTGACTGAAGCCAGCCACCAGCACTGGTGAGCTCACAGTAGTGGGGACAGCAGGCTTTTGGGTTGGCTCTTTGGTATTGGAACTCAGAAAGGACATAGTTTCTATATTAACCCTCCCAATTTGTAAACCTGAAATGCTTATCAAGGGGGCACTGGGAGAAATCACAGAATACCTTTATCTTTTATGAAAATTTATAAATGAGGCATGTAAACAGAGCTTCTGCCAGTGTCCAAATTACAGGCCATTGCCTTTATATGATGTGTATATTTCTTTATTTAGAAGTTTTTAGTTACGTGCTTTTAAAAAAGTTTGTATAGGTGTGTGTGTATAAACACACAGCGAAGCCAGAGGACAACTTTTGGAGAGTTTGTCCTTTTCTTCTAGCCTGTGGGTTCTGAGAGTCAAACTCAGGTTACGTACTTGGTAGCAAGTGCCTTACCTACTGAGCCATCTCACTGGCCTGCGTTTGTCCATTAGATAGATTATAGTACTGTTTAAGGACTGGACTTGGCAAATGTAGAGCTAAGTGAGAAATGGTGTGTGCTCAGAATAGTTTATGACATCTGTTCTGGTCCCACTATGTTCTTTCTCTGGGCACCTGATCCAATCCCTTGGTGTCCTTGAGAACTTGATGCCAGCTCTCATTTCTCTATATTGGGCCCACTGTACTAGCTGTGTATCTTAACTCAATCTACACCAGAACCATCCTCTGATCTATCCGACTCTGTCCTGAAAATGGTCTACCATTGGCCCAGGAGACCACCAGACCATTGTCTTTCTTTACATTAATCTTTTTTTTTTTTTTCAGATTTATTTATTTTATGTATATGACTACACTGTAGCTGTCTTTAGACACACCAGAAGAGGGCATCAGATCTTATTACAGGTGGTTGTGAGCCACCATGTGGTTGCTGGGAATTGAACTCAGGACCTCTGGAAGAGCAGTCAGTGCTCTTAACCGCTGAGCCATCTCTCCAGCTCCTATATTAATCTTTTAAAGTAAAACTCTAAGATGAATTTTCCTGCTTGAAATGCCACATTTCTTCCTATTGTCTCTCAGAATAATTTGTCAAATCCTTAAGCTGAAAATCTCTGACAAATGGGGCTCTATCTACCTATCAGCCTCCGTGGGAGCCACTCTCCTGCACTCTCAGCTTCAGTCCTAATGAATTAGTTTGAGCCATGAACTGCCATCTCTCCTGACTGAGGATCTTCCCCCTTTCAAAGCTTCCTCAGCGTCTTGACTGTTAACTGCTTAAGCCTCAGGTCTGACAGCCCTCAGAAGGGGTCAGCCCTTCCTGACCCCCGTAGACGTGATGTAAGATATGGATGCATGTCTTTTCTCATACTTGTAATTGCTTGATCAAGTCCCTCTGTCATTGCGGGATGTAGGTGTCTAAGAGCATGGCACGGAGTAGGCCCAGGACACACATGTAATGTGTATGTCTAAATGTTACCGTTCCTCTCCATTTCTCTCTTCCTTTTTACCCAGATGAAGTTCTCTGCTTCTGAGGCTTTAAAGAGAGAACATCTGTGACAGAATATTACATTTCCCTTCATCTCTAGGTTGACTGGCTCTGGGTTCGGCTGTGTCTGTCACAGATCAGAACACCGATCCTCGTTTACAAAGGCTCCTAGTCCTCCTAGTCACTGGATGCTGTTTGAGTGAAGTATTCTTGAACAAACTAGATTGCTTGCTTGGGCCTTGGGTGACTCTGTTACCAACTTTATCTTCTCAGATCTTCCATCTTCTTTGCTGAGGGATGGAAAAGGTTCACGGGGATTCCAAGAATTGCCACATTGGTCTTCTGAAATTTATAGCAGGAAAGACTGGTTGCACATATCTGTGTGCTTCCAGGCTGAGGAAGTTCTAAAACCTAAACTGCCTAAGGCCAAATACAGCATTCCTTGGTCCATTTCTCTCCCCCCCCCCCCCCCCCCC
>LR749974.1:990462-1104672 GCA_902729485.2 Mus minutoides | reverse complement strand
ACAGAATACTCATGAACCGCCCATGTGTGCATGGCTTTGACAAACCCCCATTATGACCCAGTTTTTTAGCTCTGAGTCCCTCACACAGAGGCACATTATTTTACCCTGGCAGCTAGCACACGGCTGTGGTTTCTTACATAAGAGAGGACGTTGTGTTTGGACTGCCCGCTTACCTCAATTCCATTTCACACCATCCCTCTCCTCCCAAGTCATTGGCTGCTCTGTTTCCTGCCTCAGAGTGAAATTAATGGAGTGGCATTTTCTAGTCCTTTCACATTTGCCATCTGTCCTGTTCCCATTCCTTGTGCCGGAGACCCCTAGTTTCATTAGGTGGGCTTTGAGGACCTTGAGACAGCTTTGGAGAGTTCCCCGGTGCTTTGTACAGACACTCAAAAAGATGGGGGAATTTGGAGGTCTGCTGAGTTACAAGCCAGCCTGTTCCACTGAATCTCACTCCAAACTTGATTTTGGCTTTAACCAAAGGGCTTCTCACTCACAGCATTTTATAGTGCCACTAAAACTATAAATGAAGAACACGCCATTGGGAGGGTTGCTACCCATTCACTACCAAATTGTCAACTTATGATGATTGTTTACTTTTGTTTTATCTTCTGTTCAGGGATCACTTACATATCTAGATACTGAGGCTATGTCAAAGACACAGAGGTTGCTAAAAGCTAAGCTAAGGAACCTGCTTCTGAGCCCAGGACTGTAACAGTTTGGACCATGGACCACATTTTGAGTAGCTTGCGATTAAAGGGTTGTATTGGGAGACTGTGCCCTTTCCATACCTTGTGTTATTGTGGTATATGGTTTTGTTCTTGACCCCCTCAAAAAATGATTATTACATGCTTAGATAACTCAAAATGTGCATATTCTGTCTTCTTTCTAAAAGACTCTGCAGTTCCCTGTGGACTTACTGACCCATGAGGTGTTCTTCCTATGTCTAAAGTATGCAGTCACATCTAATCATTAGTCCATTTTCACTGTACTTTCTTATGTTCTTATGAGCTCCTCAAGAATAAGAAATCTCGGGCTGGTGAGATGGCTCAGCGGGTAAGAGCACCCGACTGCTCTTCTGAAGGTGATAAGTTCAAATCCCAGCATCCACATGGTGGCTCACAACCATCCGTAACGAGATCTGGCTCTCCTTCTGGAGTGTCTGAAGACAGCTGTAGTGTACTTACATACAATAAACAAAATAAATCTTTAAAAAAAAAAAAAAAAAAAAAAGAATAAGGAATCTCGTGTCCATCTTGGCATCATCAGCATCCCTCATGGTTTAGGGAGGTGGAGAGGCAGTGTAAGTGGATAAGAGACTGCACACTCTTTTTTTTTTAAAGATTTATTTATTTAGTTATTTATTTTATGTGAGTACACTGTAGCTGTCTTCAGACACACTAGAAGAGGGCATCAAATCTCATTATGGGTGGTTGTGAGCCACCATGTGGTTGCTGGGATTTGAACTGAGGACCTTTGGAAGATACCCACTGAGCCATCTCACCAGCCGCTGCCCCCCCCCAGCACTGTCGTAAGAAAAGAGGTCGGAGGCAGGGAAGTAATGTCCAACTAGTAGTTTGCCAGGCAGTGTATAGTAAAAGTGGACTAATGATTTGCATGTGATTGCATACTTTACATATAGGAAGAACTAGCACTCAGGAAACAGCTCCAAGAGGATCTTAATATGGGGCTAGCTTGGTATATACAACAAGGTTGGGGACAACCTGGAGTGAGATTCTATCTCACCCTTAAAAACAAACAAAAACCAAAACAACAAGAAAAGCAGACTGTTCTTCTGGAAGTGGAATTCCTATACCATAGACTGTCAGTGTCAGTGGGAAACCCTCCTCAAACTGCTTCCTCAGGCTGGCTTGTGGAGTTGCTCTTCTTTGGGCAGCCAGTGTGCAGTCTTGCTAAAATTCACTGTCAGCTCCTTTTCATTGGGCCAATCTAAGGAATTTGATTGACATCTTTTTGTGGTTTGAATTTTTAATTTCTTTGAGTACTATTGAAACTTTAGTATTTTGCTTCTTTATAAATATGTGTATATCACCATCTCAGTCTTATGACTTGCCTTATTTAATTTTTGTTCCACTTTTCTATTTGGCTAGTTGTATTTCACTCTTTTTAAAAAGATTTATTTATTTTAATTTTGTGTGTATTAATCTTTTGTATGTATGTATATGTGTATGCATGCATGTATGTATGCGTGTATGCATATGTATGTATGTGTGTATGCATGTATGTATGTGTGTGTGTGTGCATGCATGTGTGGCAGCCACATATGTGTCTTGGTGCCATGGAGGTTCAGAAGAGCTTGGATTGGAGTTATATGGGCAGTTGTGAGCCACCATGTAGGGACAAGGGAACTGAACCCAGGTCCTCTGCAGGAGCATTTTCTTTAATCTGCAGGATTTGTTTAATTATGATCTCATATAGCTTAGGGTGGCCTAGAACTTGTTCTGTAGCCTAGGCGTCTGATTGGAACTCCTTATCGTCCTGTCTCTGCCCCTTGAGTACTATGGCTTCATGGATTTTTGTTGTTGTTGTTGTTGTTGCTGTTTGTTTGTTTGTTTGTTTGTGGAACTCTCTCTGTAGTCCAGGCTGGCACAGAACTGAGATCCCCCTGCCTCTGACTCCTGAGTGCTGGATAAAGAAAGGTGTGCACCATCACTGCTCAGCTTATTTTTTTATGATTCCTAATATGTGCTAGGTAATCCATTTTATATATATAGCCAATACTTTCTCCCAGGCTACAGCTTGTCTTTTTACCACTTATAATGCCCTTAAAAAGATGGAGCAAAAACTGGGCATGGTGGCGCACGCCTTTAATCCCAGCATTCGGGAGGCAGAGGCAGGTGGATTTCTGAGTTCGAGGCCAGCCTGGTCTACAGAGTGAGTTCTAGGACAGCCAGGGCTACACAGAGAAACCCTGTCTCAAAACAAAACAAAACAAAACAAACAGATGGAGCAGCAGAGATGGCTTGGGGGTTTAGAGCACTTGTTGCTCTTCAGAGGACCCAGGTTCAATTCCTAGCATCCACATGAGGTCCACACCATCCTAACTCCAGTCCCAGCAGATGAATTGCCCTCTTCTGACCTTCTGGCACCAGTCATACATACGTGTGATGCACATACAAACATGCAGGCAAAATGTTTATACACATAAAATTAAACAACTTTTTAAAGATTAAAAATGATTGTATATGCATGTGGTACATGCATGTGTTTCGGCATGTGTGTGCTCATCCAGTGTTCCTCCTTGGTCTGAGTTATGGCATTCTTACACACATACAGATAGCTCATTTTGTTGATTTTTTTAAAAAAAATATTTAATTTTTATTTTTAATTATGTGTATATGTGTGGATATATGCTCCTGAGTGAGGTGCCCTAAGGAGGCAGAAACATTGGATTTCCTGGCACTGGAGTGGCAGTGAGTCACCGACAGGGACGCTGGGAGCCAGGTGTCTTCAGGAAGAGCAGGAATGCTCTCAGCCACTGAGACATCTCTCCAGCCCCCATTGGAGATCCACATTCAATTTGATATTTTATTGTCTTTAAAATTAGCATATAACTTAGAAATGTTGAAATGCCATTGTTTACCTGACAGTGTTTTAGAATGTTAATCATAGAGGGTCAATTTAGATTTAACTAAAACCAGTATGTTTATATAATTAAATTTTCTTTTCTTTTCTTTTTCTTTGTTTTGTTTTTCGAGACAAGGTTTCTCTGTATAGCCCTGTCTGTCCTAGAACTCACTCTATAGACCAGGCTGGCCTCGAACTCAGAAATCCGCCTGCCTCTGCCTCCCGAGTGCTGGGAATAAAGGCGTGCGCCACCACGCCCGGCCTTATAATTAAGTTTTCATTTCATTTGCTTTGTGAGCATGAGGGGGTGAGAGACTACCTCCAAGCATTGGCTGTCCTGCTCCAAGCATTGGCTGTCCTGCTCCAAGCATTGGCTGTCCTGCTCCAAGCATTGGCTGTCCTGCTCCAAGCATTGGCTATCCTGCGGTGTGGGTCCCAGGGTCACAGTGAAGCCCAGGGGCAAGGGTCCCTCCTAATCTTCCCAGCCTCTAAGACATAAACTCAGGTTTGACTTTGTCAAACATCTGAATAACTTTGTTTCCAGTTTGTTTTGAGAGTGGAATCCCCCCAAGATAGAAATAGCATTTCTCATTGCACCATCTGGGGCCATCACAGTATGGTTTCTGCCTGGGCTGTGATTGATGAGCCATGATAGCTCTTAGAGCTCCACCTCTGACGCATAATTGTTTCCTTGGGCTCTGTTCTAGAGGAATGTGTGCTAACTTTAGGGCATTTGTATAGAAAGAGTATTAAATAAGTTGCCAAATTGCCTTTAGAAAAAAATACTCATTTTTGTTCTCATCCAATGTTTTCAGATTATCTACTTATTTTGCCATCCTTCCATTTGAAAAGTGTGTGTGTGTATGTGTGTGTGTGTGTGTGTGTGTGTGTGACAGAGATCATTTCTGAGATTTGTCTTGATTTCTTGATTTTCTTTTTTTTTTTCGAGACAGGGTTCTCTGTATAGCTCTGGCTGTCCTGGAACTCACTCTGTAGACCAGGCTGGCCTCGAACTCAGAAATCTGCCTGTCTCTGCCTCCCAAGTGCTGGGATTAAAGGCATGTGCCACCACTGCCCGGCTTTGTCTTGATTTTCTTATATTTGAATATTGCCAGACTCCACTTGGGGCTTTCCCCAAGGCAAAGAACACGGGATTGTTGAAGAGGAAAAGAAAACAGACTTAATTCAGGAAACTCAGTAGCTGCTACTCTGACATTCTGAGCTTAGGGGACATAAAATGCTGTTGGTAGTTATTAAAAGGAAATTAGTGTGCTTAGATCGAAGTTCTAGTTCAGAATTCAGGAAAGGCCCCAGGAGAAGGATGGAGCTGAACACAGTACCTACTCTGTTGAGGAAAAAAACCACTCAAGTCAGACACCAGTATGAGGTGACTGGGCCCTACATTAATTTTACATTAGGATTCCTAACAGTAGCAAAATTACAGTTACCAAGTAGCTACAAAATAATTTTATGGCTGGAGGTCACCACCACCTGAGGAACTGTATTAAAGGGTCACAGCATTAGGAAGGTTGAGAACCATTGTGCTGGGTAATCTGGGTTGGTTTTTTTTAAACTCTGGATCTCCCTGTTTTAGCCTTTGGAATATGGAAATTATAAATATGTGTATATCACCATCTCAGTCTTATGATTTTGTTTAATTTTTTGTTAATTGCATTTTAACTTATTTTTGAAAATTTCATATAATTTACATAATATGTCTGCTCATAGACATCTAGTGTTAACTCTTTGCACTCTGCCTAGTGTTCCCACCCCACCACCTTCCCAGTGGCTTTGTCTTCTAATGGGAAAGGCAGGGTTTTTTGTTTGTTTGTTTTGTTTTTGAGACAGGGTTTCTCTGTATAGCCCTGGCTGTCCTGGAACTCACTTTGTAGACCAGGCTGGCCTCGAACTCAGAAATCCACCTGCCTCTGCCTCCCGAGTGCTGGGCTTAAAGGCGTGCAGGTTTTAACACCCACTGCCTAGGCTGATAAAAACAAATGACTACAGCTAGTCAGTACTTTTTCTCAGCCTGCAGTTTGAGCACTTTACCGTATAAATGTATAAGGTTGTTTAGGAAGAACGCTGACACTAACCTGATCTTTGCCGTTATCAGCATCCCCAGCTTTATCCTATTTTTGGTGAAACTGAGATTCTGTCCAAACCCAGGACTAAGGTCAGGATGGTTGAACATAGCCTGCATCTGCAGTTAGTGGATCACTCAGTCCTGGGGATTTTTAATGGAGAATTACTTTGGGGGAAATTTTCTGCATGCTAACTAAGC
Source organism: Mus minutoides (assembly GCA_902729485.2). Taxonomy (NCBI): domain Eukaryota; kingdom Metazoa; phylum Chordata; class Mammalia; order Rodentia; family Muridae; genus Mus; species Mus minutoides. Next base: position 1,098,803 of record LR749974.1, on the reverse strand, counting down.
CAGCTACTGAGAGTTTTGATACAAAGTTTCTCTAGCTCAGGCTGTCTTGATGTCCTGATCCTTCTGTCTTTACCTCCCAAGTGCTGAGCCTCTGTGTGCACCACACCAGGTTGACAGTGATCTTTTAGCTAGCTGAGTAGAGAGTTAATTGACGTCATCCCAATGGGATGAGCGTTTGTTTGCTTTGGCCTATGGTGGTTGTGGGGAGACCAGGGATGGAGGGTGAAAGATACACATCAGAGTGAAGGAATGAAGGAATGAAGGTAATTTAGGGAGAAGAAAAATTACCATAAGACTGAATGAAATTGGAGATTACATCTTAAATCTTTTCAAATCACTGAGGGCTGAGGAGCAATGTGTTGGGTAGTGACCTGAAACAAACTCGCTGCTTTGAACACCGTTTCTGAGAGCATCAAAGACAGCTATTCAGTGGGGTAGATAGAACCTACTCGACCCGGATGCAGCCGATCGAGACCCGCGGCAGTGGATTGAAAAGGCTTTTCATCTCTGTGTGAGGAAGATGCTTAGAAGGGACAGAAACTTAACCCCTGGCAGGGCTATGCTGACAAAAAGTCAAAGCCAGTATCATTTTCTTGGCATGAGGAGACCAAGCCAAGACAGTCAAGAGGCTTAATCTATGTGGGTCAGCAGAAGCAGGAGGCTCGTGTGGCTGCTGACAGAAGTGACCCACTGTGCTGAATGAATGAGGAAGGGATCTGTGTGACTTGTGAATAGCTGTGCAGGTAAGGGAAGAGTGAGAGTTTTCAAAGAAAGGGAGGCAAGCTAGGTCAGCGGTCAGGGAAGACCCACACAGTCATTTAGTCTGAGCAGGAGTCCAATTTGAAAAGGAAAAATGTAGATCTTAACAAGGTGGTGGAAGGAAGGTCTTGTTCCTCCACTGTATTGCTAGCTGAGTCTGGTGAGAGGGTTCATAAGGATACGGAGCAGGGCTGGACAATAGCAGTCCCTGAAAGAGAGACTTTCATTCCTAGGATCAGCTGTGATCAAAGATGGGAGGGCAGAGCTCCTAGGCCTGTGGGCTAAAAGAGCTGCTAGAACTGTGACTGGCTGCAGGGAAGGGGCTTAACACAATTTTGTATCTTGTTCAATACCACTGTGTGGGTTAAAGACATCCATTGCTTGGAATTGCCTGTCTTCAAATTAAAATATTAGGCAGGGTACAATAAAGCCGCTGTCCTTGTTTCAAATGAAAACTGGAATGAAAGTTAAAATGGAAACTGTGCAAAATGAGTTATATACTGAAAGAAAAATGTGTTCTTGGGGTTGTTTGTTTGTTTGTTTTTTAAGTTTTTTAAGTCTCCAATTTCTACAACAGATATTTTATCTTTTAAAGAAGGGTATTTCAGGCTGGGTTTGGTAATACATGACTATAAATCCCAGCATATAAGAGGCTGAAGCAGGAAGATGCTGAGTTTGAAGCCAGCATGGCTGCATAAAAAGACCCTGTTTCAAAAAGTGGGGTAGGGACACCTTATCAAATTATTGTGGACAGTTTTAAAAACTGAGCAGAGCAGTGTTACGAGGCCTGAGCCTGTCTTTATGTTCTACAGTGCTCGGAGCAGTTCCCAGGGCCTTCTGCACACTAGGCATGTGCTCTATAAAGTCTGAAGACAGTGTTTGATGGAGCCTGGGCTATCCTTAAATTGTCTGTATAGCTGAGGACGACCTTGTTCCTGGACCACCCCATCTCTATGGTGGATTCCTGTGGGGTTTGAGTGTTTCTGTTCGGTTAAGTTTGAATGGGGCAGTTTCTATTCTGTGTTTCTTACAGGGAAAGTTACAAAGCACAGATTAGACATTTTGCTCACTTCATTCTCTCAAGTACTAGTTACATTGAAACAAATTTCCATCTTCAAACAAGCATTGAAGAGCCATGAGACAGCTCAGCATGAAAGCACTTGCCTCACATGCCTGATAACCTGAGTTCAAGCCCCAGAGCCCATGGAAAGGTGGAAGGAGAGAACCAGCTCAGTAAAGTTGTCTGCTGACCTTCATGTGTGTGCTGTGACGAACATACATCTGTACACATGTCCCATACACACAAACAGGCACACAACAATCATAACATTTTACAAACAAGCTTTTTGTCAGAATAAGCTATAGTAAGTATCCTCCTAAAATCCCAGGCAGTACCCCACAGTAGAAGTAAATGAAATCAGGGTAACGTAGGGAACTGTGTACATCCTTCAGGAAGCAGCACTGTGTCAACCTTGGCATCCTTTTATAGGTTCCTGTATTCTTCATAAGTACGGTCATTGCCGGGCTGTGTCTGGGTAACAGCAGGGGTGGGATAGTGGTCCTTAGCTATATGTGTGGTGGGTGCTTGAGTTGGCTGGCTCTGAGTCACCCATTGCCTTGTCTTTCCCATTGCACACAGGAGCCACCCCCAGTACCCCGGTCTCATATTAACTTACACAGACTGAACCCTGGTTGTCAGATAACAGTGCACTATGTTCCTGGATTGTGTAAATCTATTCAAAAGAGTCTAATGAATCCTACAGCTTAAAAATAAATATCAGCTGGGCATGGTGGCACATGCCTTTAATTCCAGCACTTGGGAGGCAAAGGCAGGTGGATTTCTGAGTTTGAGGCCAGCCTGGTCTACAGAGTGAGTTCCAGGACAGCCAAGGCTACACAGAGAAACCCTGTTTCAAAACACCAAAAAAAAAAAAAAAAAAAAAATCACTGGCTACATAGTGAGACCCCATCTCAATATAGAGAAATGAATAAGATTTCATCACAAATATATACAGTGCTAAAGGAACAGAACTAGTGGCATAATATTTTGAGATTTTATTTTATTTTTCCATTTCAAATGTTTTCCCCTTTCCATTGAACACCTTCAGGCTCGAGGGCCTTTCCTCCCACTGATGTCCAACAAGGCCATCCTCTGCCACATAATGTAGCCAGTGCCAAGGGTCGCTCCATGTGTATTCTTTGGTTGGTGGTCCAGCCCCCGGGAGCTCTGGGGGATCTGGCCTGTTGAGATTTTATCTATCTATCTATCTATCTATCTATCTATCTATCTATCTATCTATCTATCTTGTCTTTGAGCATTTTTTTTTTCACCTGAGAATAAGACAGGTGCAAGCCATGTGGATGAGGGCTGGGAATCAAACCCGGCTCCTCTAGAAGAGCAGCTGGTGATTTTAACTACAGAGTCAGCCCTCAGCCCCATGATACATTTTCTTTGCTTTTTTTCTTTTCTTTTTTTTTTTTAAAGCAGGTTGTGGTAGCTTAAAAGGCAGAAGGAAGTTCATCAGTAAACTTTTAGAGAATTCAATGAAACTCAGAAATTGCATACAGCCAGGCAGTAGTGGCGCATGCCTTTAATCCCAGCACTTGGGAGGCAGAGGCAGGTGGATTTCTGAGTTCGAGGCCAGCCTGGTCTACAGGATGAGTTCCAAGACAGCCAGAGCTATACAGAGAAACTCTGTCTCAAAAACAAACAAATAAACAAAGAAAAAAAGAAATTGCATGCAAATTTTTGTTAGAAGTTCATTTTCGAAGGAAAACAGCCTCAACCTCCATCATATTCTTAAGGGATCTTTGATCATAGACCACTCAAGAACTGACTTGAAAACCCCACAGAGCAGGGCTGGAGAGATGGCTCAGAGGTTAAGAGCACTGACTGCTCTTCCAGTGGTTCTGAGTTCAATTCCCAGCAACCACATGGTGGCTCACAACCATATGTAATGAGATCTGATACCCTCTTCTGGTGTCTGAAGACAGATACACTGTACTCATATACATAAAATAAATAAATAAAATCTTTAAAAAAAACACAAAAACAAAACCACAGAGCAGTTGGAGAGATGGCCTGTCAGTGGTGAAGAACACAGTGCTCTTTCAGAGAGGACTTTAGTGCCATTCCCAAGTTGAGAGGCTCGCCACTGCCTGCAGCCTTAGCTCCAGGGGATCCAGTGTGACTTTCTTGGACACTTGCACTCACATGCATATACACACTCACACGCATATACACTCACATGCATATACCCTTACACAGACACACATACACACACTCATAATTAAAGATTAATTTTTAAGAAAGAAAAACTCATGCCATGCAGGCAGGTGCTTTGGGAGAATTTATAATAATATCTGCAATAAAGGGACACTACTGTAGTTTGTCAAAAGGGTTCTAGCAGCATCACAGAGCTGGTATGACACTGGGCTGACCTTGAATGTCTTCTTTGGCTTTTTTCTTTTGAGCCCATCCACAGTGAAGGACTCCCTTCGTAACTGAGCCTGGACCTTTCAACTGAAGTGTCACGCCTCCCCTTGGTTTTTATTTTCCAGATGGGAACAGAGAGAGCTACCCAATGGGCGTGTCTATTATGTTGATCACAATACCAAGACCACCACCTGGGAGCGGCCTCTTCCTCCAGGGTAAGACTTGAGACTCTAGAATGGGTAATGGGCACCAGGACTCTCCCATGGCATCTCCACTGCTCCAGAATGCTGTCTTGATCTTACCCTGTTTTCTTTTGCTGGCTTTCCCTTCCTTCCAGTCTCCCCGACTCCAACCTGTCCTTTTTCCTCCACGTGCTTTGCATTGGCACTAACTCATGGGCAGGGGCTCTCTTACTATGTGATACTCAGTGCTGACAGAACACTGGTCCTGGAGCCTGGAGGGCCTGAGAAGTCTCCTGGTCCTGGAGCCTGGAGGGCCTGAGAAGCCTCCTGGTCCTGGAGCCTTAGTTAGCTCTCTAACTCCTGTGGGTTGGCAATTCAGTTTCTTCCTCCGGAGGCAGCAGACAGTTACCCTGGGTCTCTTAATGAGTTTTCCTCTCCAGTCATCTTAATTCAGCCCTCCTTCTTGGAATGTACTGTAATGTGTTGCAGGTACTATAATGTATTGGAGTTAAGTAAGTACAGGGTGATTAAGAAAAAGGGTTGGGTTTCATGTGTTTTGAAAATTGTATCTTGGGTAATCTAAGTTTCTGGGCTAGTATCCACTTATCAGTGAGTACATGTTATGTGAGTTCTTTTGTGATTGGGTTACTTCACTCAGGATGATACCCTCCAGGTCCATCCATTTGCCTAGGAATTTCATATGAAACTCAAGAAGAATGAAGACCAAAGTGTGGACACTTCGCCCCTTCTTAGAATTAGGAACAAAGCACACATTGAAGGAGTTACAGAGATCAAGTGTGGAGCTGAGACAAAAGGATGGACCAACCAGTGACTGCTGCAGCCAGGGATCCATCCCATAATCAACCAGCAAACTCAGACACTATTGCATATACCAGCAAGATATTGCTGAAAGGGCCCTGATATAGCTGTCTCGTGTGAGGCTATGCCAGTGCCTGGCAAACACAGAAGTGGATGCTCACAGTCAGCTATTAGAAGGAACACAGGGTTCCCAATGGAGGAGCTAGAGAAAGTACCGAAAGAGCCGAAGATGTCTCCAACCCTATAGGTTGAAGAACAATATAAACTAACCAGTACCCCCAGAGCTCGTGTCTCTACCTGCATATCTAGCAGAAGATGGCCTAGTGGGCCATCATCATTGGGAAGAAAGGCCCCTTGGTCATGCAAACTTTATATGCCCCAGTACAGGGGAACGCCAGGGCTAAGATGTGGGAGTGAGTGGGTAGGGGAGCAGGGCAGGGGATGGGGGAGGGTATAGGGAACTTTCTGGATAACATTTGAAATGTAAATGAAGAAAATATCTAATAAAAATTGAAAAAAAAAAAAAAAAAGAAAAGGGGTTGGAAGCTGTGGAGATACTCAGAGGTTAAGAGCACTGACTGTTCTTCTAGAGACCTGGCTTCATGGCCGGACAGTAGTGGTACATAACTTTAATCCCAGCACTTGGAAGTTCGAGGCCAGCCTGGTCTACAGAGTGAGTTCCAGGACAGCCAGGGCTACACAGAGAAACCCTGTCTCGAAAAACCAAAAACCAGAGAGAGAGAGAGAGAGAGAGAGAGAGAGAGAGAGAGAATACCTTTAATCACCCCCTACCCCACCACCACTCCCAGTGTAGCCACAAAAAGCTTCTGTTTAAATATGAACATTGTCTTCCTAGTTTGCCCAGAGAAAGGATGGTGGCTTGTGGCTTGCGTGCACTCCGGGAAGAGCCTCTGTGTTTGTTAAGTTCAACTGTCAGGTGTGTGCCAGACAAATGTTTCTGGCTTCACAGATTGTACACATGCTGCTATTGCTCCAGCTTCCAATAGAGTGCCGGGTTTTCCTTTTTCTTCCTTGCTTGCCTGGGAGTGGTGCACCCTACTTACCATCTGTAGTGCTCACTCTGTTTCTACTTGGAGGTTCTTAGTGAACAGAAAGTCCATAAAAGATCTGTTCTTGTAGTAAATGGAAACCTTTAGGCTTGTTTACCTGGTAACAATCCTGTTTACCTGTCCAGAGTCCTTCTGTGTAGAACAATGTCCCCAGCACTGCTATTTTGAGAGAAAGGGGGCTTTGGCCAGTTGACAGTATTGCTCCATATCATCCAAGGCCCAGTCAGTGTTTGAATTTCTCTAATTGTGTCACAGGTCAAGCATTAGGTTAACAATATGACTCACACATTTAAACTTGCGAACAGGAATGTTACAAAGTATACTGTCGCTGCCTCTGAACCCTCTAGTCTATAGGATGTGTGGACCTTGTTTGGATTTTCTTTCTTTTTCTTTTTCTTTTTTTTTTTTTTGTTGTTGTTGTAGTTTTGTTTTTTTGAGACAGGGTTTCTCTGTGTAGCCCTGGCTATCCTGGCACACACTTTGTAGACCAGGCTGGCCTCGAACTCAGAAATCCGCCTGCCTCTGCCTCCCGAGTGCTGGGATTAAAGGCATGTGCCACCACTGCCTGGCTGGATTTTCTTTCTTTATCTTACGTTTTTTTGAGACAGGATTTCCCTGTGTAGCCCTGGCTGTCCTGGAACTCGCTCTATAGACCAGGCTGGCTTCTGACTCAAGAGACTCTCCTGCCTCTGCCTCCCAAGTGCTGGGATTAAGGCTTATGTCATCTTTATTATCACTCCTAGTGGATGTGTCGATCTGTTAAGCATTTGGGTGGAGCTGAAGTAAAGATGGGGTTCTCAGGATGGCTAGGTGCTGACAGTTTGTGAGGGATGAAAGTGGGACATCAATCGACCTTTCTTCTTGGATTGTTTGTTTGTTTGTTTGGAGACAGACTACAAACCCAGGGCGGCTTCAAGCTTGCTATATACAGCCAAGGCTGACCTCAAACTTCTGATCTTCTTGGTTCTAATTTTCAAATGCTGAGATATACCAGTGTGTACTACCTCACCTGTTTTATGCAGTGTTGGGAATAGGACTCAGGGCTTCATGCACGATACACAAGCCCTCTGCCATCCCAGCTACATCCTAGTTCCTCAAGATACTTTTACTGTCCTCCTGGGAGACACCCATCCTGGTTCTCAACACAGTTTATTTAATTAATGGACTCTTGCTTCCTTATGTAGTAGGAAACACAGAAAGAACATAAACATTGAACATATAATTAGAGTGAAGTCTCTGCCCAGGGCAGTGTGAGCTATGACTATAACCATATTGACCTTAAAACATCAAATAAAGCCATTATCTCAGCAGATCTACTGGGTAAGAAGCAAGATTGGGTCAAAGGACTCACTTTATGAGCCCTTTGCCCTAACAGTCATGCTGCTATAGCAAATCCTGGCAACATAGATGCAGCCCAGTCCTTTTCTTGAGGAGCATGAAGTATTGGATCTGGCAGCCAACGCTGCCTCATGTGTCTTTGGTCAGCAGAGCTAGGCAGAAGAGAAAGAGGGGGGGGGTGTGGTGGGGTGGGGGGTGCTGTAGAATGTCAGTGTTAGGTGAGCCTTAGAGCCTGCAGACAGTGTAGGATGGCCTCAGTGGAGGTGCCCATGTACATGTGGGCATATATAGTATGTAGGGAATGGTACCAGGAGGGGAAGGCTTGAATAAAAACCCTATGTTCTGGGTGTGCCCAGCGGAGCCGAAGTGAACAGGCTGACTGGGCCCTCAGACGCAGCTGTGTTCTTAATGATCATGACTCCTGTACAAGGTTTTGTGGGGAATAAGTTGTAGAGTCATCCAGCTTAGAAGCTTGGAGTTTTGGAACTAGAGAGATGGCGTCGCTGAGGGTGTCAGAAGAGCTGAGCTCAGGTCCAAGTGCCTATATCAGGTGGCTTACTGTAACTCCAGCTCCAGCACATCCCTCTTCTGGCCTCCAAGAGCACTCATGTATGCAGCATGTGCATGTACACACACATACACACACACACACACACACACACACACACAAGTCTTAAAAAAGGAAGTTTGAAATTCAGGATAGTGGAAGACTTCTATGTAAATATGTAGATTAGGCATGTATTTATCTCATTCTTCCTGAAAACCTGCTAAATGGCAGTAAGTTTATTTTAGGAAAAGTACAAATGGTCAAAAATAGGAGCTAGCCTGGCATGGTAGCACATGCCTGTGGTGCTAGCCTAGGAGCTGGAGACCAAGAGATCAGAGAGAAGTTCACAGAAGAATGGAGGGACTAGAAGAAAAGGGAAACAGACAGACAGCACACAAGGAGATGTTGACCAGAGTGCCTTTGCTGATAGGTAGTGGTAGAACTGAGGAAGCCTGCAGCTCAAATAATCTGTTTTGCAGCACAGAGCTCCAAAGACCCTAAGGAGGGTGTGGACTGGGCTGAAAACCTCATGGCTTTGCTGTTGGTGCTTTTGCAAGATCTGTGCAAGTCTCAGGTTGTCAGTCATCACTCCCATTCTGCTGCCTCCCGTGCACATCTGAGTACATACTTCCTGCCACGCGTGTGTACACACACACACACACACACACACACACACACACACCTCATACAGCCCTGTGGCTGTTAATGGCCTTGAAAAGCTTCTCAGAGAACTGGACCAGTCTTGGGCACAGCCATAACTGTAGCAGTAGACTGAAGAAACCATGCCTTTGGATGAAGACTGAAGGGTTTTTTGCTGGAGAAACTGGCCAGCCTGCAGGAGGAGAACTGCCGACTGTGACATTCAAGGACCTTGAGGCTAATTAAGCCTTTATGTCAGTGAAAACAAGCACGCCTGCAGCTCCCACCTGAAGGCTCAGCCTGCTCCTGGTTCCAGATGCGGCTGCACAATGCAAGAGCAGCAGACGGGGTATGGAGGGACTCAGTATTAACAAACACAGGGGATACCCCGCACCCCAAAGAAGAAAAAGAAAAACTAAATTGTTGTTGTTGATATGATTATTAGTATTAGCCTTGAATTCATTGTGATTCTCCTGTCTCTGCTTCCTGAATACTTGGATTACAGGCATGGTCTACCATGCCCAGCTTCTAAATTTAAATACAGTCTGGGTATATGAACCAAGGATCTTGAAATAAACCATGCACTAAGCAAGAGTCTTTAAAAGGTAACATAGATAGAGATAAGGAAACCAAAGCCCAGTTCAGTGAGTCACACTTGTAATCTCAGTTCTTTTTACTTGCGTGTTTTTATCTTGTGTGTGTGAGTGTTTTGCCTGTGAAGGTGTCAGATCCCCAAGACTGGAGATAGAGACAGTGGCAAGTTGCCATGTGATTGTTGGACTTGAACCTGAACAACACGAGGTCTTAACCAGTTATGAATCAATAGTCCAGCCCCATAATCTCAGCTTGTGAGAAGCAGAGGCAGGAGAATCAGCATTCAAGGCCATCCTCAGCTACATGATGAGCTGGAAGCCAGCCTGAACTACATGAGACCATGTCAGAAAACAAACCCCAACGCATTAGAATGCTTGGAGACATGAAAATTAGAAGATGAGTGTAGGGAACCTGGTTCCCAAGTATGCGTCCTAGCAAGGGAGAGACAACCAAGTGACTGTTCCAACAAAAATAGAAAACTACCTAAACTGGGGTGGCAACATGGGGGAAAGTGCCAGCCACTGGACCTTAGTTCAGTCCCTGGAACCCACTGATTCCTGAAATGTATCCCCTGACTACCATACATGCACATGTGCACTCTAGTATACCCGCACACATGCATGCGCACACTTGAGTGTACACACGCCCACACACTTTAAATGTAATATAAAGCCGGGTGGCGTGGTAGCACACGCCTTTAATCCCAGCACTCAGGAGGTAGAGGCAGGCGGATTTCTGAGTTCAAGGCCAGCCTGGTCTACAGAGTGAGTTCCAGGACAGCCAGGGCTACACAGAGAAACCCTGTCTCGAAAAACCAAAAAAAAAAAAGAAAAAAAGAAAAAAAGAAAAAAAGAAAAAAGTAATATAAAAAATTTTAAAGGAAAAAAGCTGGACATTGTAGTGCACACCTTTAATCCCAGCACTCGAGAGGCAGAAGCAGACGAATCATAACGAGTTCCAGGACAGCCATAGCTACATAGTGAGACTCTGTCAAAAACAAGAAAGAAAGAAAAGAGAGAAAGAGGGAAAGGAAAGTATCACCAAAATGGAAATGGGTAGTGATTAACAGGGTTCAGCCTGGAAAATGAAGAATGACCCACCCAAGCCACATCTAATGGAATTTCAGGGTGCTAAGAAAAGATGTTGGAAGCTTCTAGAGGGAGAAAATGGGGTACACAGAAAGGATTGGAAGTCAGGAATGCCACAGCAGCTGTAGAGTGGGCCATCCCATCAAGGATGGAAAATGGCTTCCTGTTGCTTTAACATTCCACTGTGGAGGATAGAATAATGGTGTCCTCATACATGCTGGGTTTCAGAAACTTGTTTTTGGAGCCTTTACTCAGAAAGTACTGTGTGCTTTACTTCCCCATCTGAGAGCAAGCCAGCCCAGAAGGAAGGATGGGTGCAGCTCACAGCACACTCTGTGGGAAAGAAAGGGTAAGATGACTTGGAGCAGCAGTGCAGAGCAGAGTGTTGTGACATGCAACTGTCCACTTCAGAGGGATGCCCAAGACATCAATGACACCAAGAAGTCACCCATCCTTTTAGAGAAATACAGCACAAAAACTGATATCCAAAGTTGGGCATGGTGGAATATACCTTTAAATGCAGCACTCAAGAGCCAGAGGCAGGAAGATGTCTGAGGACAAGGCCAGCATGAATCAAGAGTGGGTTTCATACTAGCCCAGACTACACAGTAAGACCCTTTCTCAAAAACCAACAAACCAATACCCAATTTGACTTAAGCGTTTACAAGGAGTTTTCGGCTCATGTGATGCCCTGATATCTAGTGACCTAGATCTTGTGTCTCAGCACTATAATTCAAGTGCCAGCTTTTCTTCTATCTTTCTGTCCTGCTATGTACTGGGCCACCTTGTGTAGTTGAACAAGTAGCTTTTGGGTATGTGCTTTCTCACACGCATTCAGAAAAGGTGAAAAACTGTTTTTCTCTCCTCGAATTCTAAGCTGATATTCTGAGATTCACTTTGTCCCAGCATAGGTCCTAGGTCATGTGCCCACTGTGGCCGAAGCAATTCAATGCCTTGTAAGACACCCTGAGAACATTTTTAGAATTGTGGGGGGAGCGGCAGAAAGGATGGTGAGGTCACGGTACTCAGTATGAGCTCCTTTTCTCCAGGTGGGAAAAACGCACAGACCCCCGAGGGAGGTTTTACTACGTGGACCACAACACCCGGACAACCACCTGGCAGCGCCCGACAGCTGAGTATGTGCGCAACTATGAGCAGTGGCAGTCCCAGCGGAACCAGCTGCAGGGGGCAATGCAGCACTTCAGCCAAAGATTCCTCTACCAGGTGAGAGGGGAGAGCCTGCCAAGACCTGGGTGACTCCTGCGTCTTAGGGTCTGCAGCCACACACACAGTGTAGACGGCTTGCTGAGCAGGAGAAAAGGGTGGCTGGCAGTGCTTGCACACAACAGACTTAACTCATCACAGCGAGATTCCTCAAGTTTGTAACTTAGTAACTCCTTGTCCTGCCTCTGGTCAGTGCACCACTGTGTCTGAAGCTAGATTTGATGTCGTTCTTGTCATGAGTAGTCTTGGCTTCCAAACCAGGAAGGCCTGTGGCAGCACCCCCCCTCCCCCCCCAGTCTTTATCTATATCTAACTTCTCTAGTTGTTAAAGGTTGCTGACAGTAATCTTCTCTGGCCCAGACTTTGGTTCTCACAAGCTGTCTACTTAGGACTGATTGGAGGAGTTCTGGGACACTTCCCTTGGTCTTTTTACAGGTTCTCTTTTTGACTCGGGAGGGAGAGCATCTTGAGAGGTGCAATTTAAATGCAAAACAGTTTTCTTTTAGAGTACCTTGGAACTGTTTTGTGACTTAGCTGCAGATGTGGAGGCTCTGCATGGACTGGGGGAGTCACCTTGTTTCTGTGAAATAGAAGATGCCTTTGGTCTTCTCTAAATGTCTCTGTTGGTTTTCTCCTGCTTTTGGTTTCCCCTCTTGTTTGCGATGGTGCCACGTCCTGGTTACAAGTAAGAAGGCTTGCTTTCATACAGTTATTCTGGGGTTTGGCCGTGGCCCAGGGTTTGACTAGGGAGAGTAAGAACTGATACAGTGCGAGCAGCACCCCCATCCTGTTCCTTCTCTTGCTGGGCTTAAACTGAGATCTTGTTCTTTGCTGAACTTTGAAGAGCATGAAATACAGTTTTAGACGAAAGTCAGGGACACACAGAGCTTCTGCCTTCCCTTCCTGGGCCAGCCTGTGTGTGAGCTCCTGCCTTCCCTTCCTGGGCCAGCCTGTGTGTACGTGTGCTTTTTCCCACACTCCCTGGGTACTGCTCTCTGTAGTCCTAGTGGTTTCTTTAACTACCTAAGGCCCTCTGTTGCTCTGAATTAGCATGCCTATGTTTTTGCTTGCTTTGTCCTGTGTTGTATTCCTGCTGTGGTCCACTGAGGATACCAGCTGTCTACACACATATCACTGCCCGGCTTATGGGCTACTATTGATGTGGCACCTCTGTCCCCATTCCACCGTGTCCTCCTCTGATGACGTGGAGGAAGCCAAGGTCTACAGTGCAATCCAGGTTGTTCTGTGCTTCCTGCTATGAATACTCAGATTGGACTGTTAGAAGCAGACTGCTCTATCCTTCCCTCAGCCCTCGGACCACATCCTCAGGCACCTGGACCACATCCTCAGGCACCTGGAGTTTGCTCTGGTCCATCAGGTCTATCTTGCAAACACGATGCCCACCTTCCTCTGCGCTCTCTGACCTTCCCAGAGTCTTTCCTGCCCTCGGCTTGCTAGACATTCTTTATTTCTGAGTTTGTATCTCAAAATATTCCTGGACTTAGTGCTTAGTCCCAGAGGGAGTGGAACTCACGTGAGCTTTCTGGCTCAGCTGCATCCTGCGCCTCCAGCCCTGGATACTCCCCGGGGAGGTGGCTCTGCAGTCACATTGGTGTTTCTCATTATGGAGGACCTTGTCTCTCAGAGTTACCTGCATCTCCAGGAGCTCCCTTCTGGCATCAGTCCCCTTGTCCTGACTGTGTGCCTTTCCAGCTCTTCTCTGAGGAATACACTTGAACCCTCAGGGGAGATGAGGAGAAGGAGCATTTGGTTGCCCACTGAAGGATTTGCTTGGGGTTTTCTGGCCATGATGCAAAGCTTTTTTTTTTTTTTTTTTTTTTGGTTTTTCGAGACAGGGTTTCTCTGTGTAGCCCTGGCTGTCCTGGAACTCACTCTGTAGACCAGGCTGGCCTTGAACTCAGAAATCTGCCTGCCTCTGCCTCCCGAGTGCTGGGATTAAAGGCGTGCGCCGCCACCACACCCGGCTTGATGCAAAGCTTTTATTTGTTGTTTTCTCCACTTCTTTGTCTTGTCTTTCCCTTCCTTCCCTTCCCTTCCCTTCCCTTCCCTTCCCTTCCCTTCCCTTCCTTTCCCTTCCTTTCCCTTTCTTTCCTTTTCTTTCCTCCTCCTCCTCCCCCTCCTCCTCCTCCTCCTTCTTTCTTCTTCTTCATGGCTGTGAGTGCTGGGAACTGAACTCTTTATTTTTGGTTGTGAGCCTAACCTTTAACAGCTGAGCCATCTCTCCAGCCTGCCCTTTCTCTTCTTATGATTTGAGTTGTAAAATGTACCTGAAAGGAAAAACTACCCCCCAAAATCATGTGATCCACATTAACTATAACAGTAAAATCACCGTGGGAGTCCAGGGTCCTGGGCGCTTCTGTTGGGCTCTTCAGTCTCGTCCTTCCCTCTCTCCCTCTCTCTCCTCCCTCTGTCTTTCTTCTCTGTCCTTCCTGCAGGCTGAGGTTATGTGTGATGAGTGGAGCTATAGGGGAACAACTGGAGGGTCCAGGAAATTCAGTGAAGAGCCACTTAGTGAGAGAGAGCCAATGTCATGACGTTTGGGATAGAAACAACAAAACCAAACTAAGGGCTGGTGAGATGGCTCAGCGGGTAAGAGCACCCGACTGCTCTTCCGAAGGTGATAAGTTCAAATCCCAGCATCCACATGGTGACTCACAACCATCCGTAATGAGATCTGGCGCCCTCTTCTGGAGTGTCTGAAGACAGCTACAGTGTACTTACATATAATAAATAAAATAAATCTTTAAACAACAACAACAACAACAAAAACAAAGTAAAAAGAGCAAGGGTCTTAGCTAGGCACAGCGTCCACTCCCGGAGTCCCACAGTTGGAAAACTGAGTTAAGAAAGTCACTTGACCCCGACTTTGAACCCAGCCTGAACTATATAGAGAGATTTCATTTCAAGGAAAAAAGAGATTGATGAATAGTTTGATTCCAAGTTCTGTGTGTTCAGTAACCTTTTGACCTGGTTGCAGAGTGAAGTATAAGGTGAGTAGAAGCTGGCTGAGTCCGTCCCTGTCAGTGGTAGCAGGTCTCCTGCTAAAACCTGGGGTACTTTATACATTAGCTACACATTCCAAAGAGTCTGAAGCCAGTTGCCTCCTCTTTTTCTTTCTTTGTAGTTTTCTTTTATTGTTGTTTTGAGGCAGGTTTTCTCTATATAGCCTGGATGGCCTGGAGCTTGCTATGAAGACCAGGCTAGCCTTGAACTCACAGAGACCCATTCCAAGTGTTGGGCTCAAAGGTGTGCACCACCACACCTGGCTTGTTTCAGTTGCAGGGTGGGCATGTGCTCAGTGATAAGAGCATTCTTATCAGCGACCTAGCACGTGTGAGTCCCTGGGGTCAGTTCCCAAAAGCTGCAGTCCTGCCTGTCGCTCGGCGCTGACTACCGCCTTTGGTTTGCCTGGTATCTGATGCATGCGCGTGTTTCCTATTCGTTCTTCAACTTTCTGCTGCTAAGTGCTTTCACGAAGGCTCTTACACCCTTAACTAGCAAGTAGAGCAGGGGTCTTCTGAGGTGCCGAGTCTCACCGACGCCCGCCCTTCCCATACCTAGACACACCCAGCAGCCCAGTGTGAATCGGGCTTCAGTCCTGAGGCAGATCTGGGCTGGGATGGCATTGGCAATGGGCATCAAGCCGAGGCCAGCTCCTCCAACTTTGCAGGGCTTCCTTTGTGAAAGGGGCCCTGTCCCATCAAGGAACCTATGGTTTCAAGACTTACTGTTGGAATTACTTGGAAGAGGAGCCTGTGTTGCCACCTTGGGAAGAAGGTTTCTCTGTCCCTTCAGTTGCGGGTAGCTGGAGGGCTGCAGTGGGCTTGGCTGGCAGTAGAGCACCACCAGTATTTGCGAAAGGCTGGACTGAGCCCCATTCATCGTCCTGCTGCTGTGTGTGGCTCTGTCATCCCCAGATGGAGCCAGCCAGGTCTGCAGCCTGAAGTTTGCATTCAGAACTTGATCCCCTAATACGATGATTAAATTCTAGTAAGTGAAATAAAAAGGCTTGAGTGGGGAAGAGAACGGAGTCAAACAATCATGGTTTTATTTAACTCTGAAAAGGTTTTGACAGTGCACCCCCTGCATCCCGAAGGCTACGGGGACTCTCTCTCCATCTATTGCAGCCCTTCCCCTGGGACCTTGAGGCAGTAATAGGCTGAAGGGGCAGTGTAAATAGTGACCCTGACGGCCCAGAGCCCCTTCCCCCTTCCCTTTCACCAGCCCCAGCACCAACTCCCCAGACAGGCAAACACAGAACACAGAGCAACTTCAGGTTCAGGCAGGGAAGAATAAAGGTGCTTTGTGAAAGGAAAGGAAAACATTTCTGGGGGAGGTGAGGGGCTTGGGCATGAAAGTGCCCTCAGTCTGGGTGGATGCTGCACACCCAGGAGGGAGGTGGTGGGAGGAGGGCCCGGCCCTAGCCAGGAAGCCCTGGGCGTGGGCAGGGCTTGTGGGAATGATTTCATTGGAAAGGCCTGCGGTATTTTTTCCCCTCCTGTGTGTGGTTCTTGGAGAAAGTTGGAGGTGGTGAGGATTTCAGTTGCCTTGGCCGCCAGGCGGGAGCAGGAGCTGAGCAGAGGTCGGCGAGGAGCTGGCAGGGAGCTTGCTCTGAGCCTTCCTGCCATGCTCAGACCTGGCTTCTGCCTGGAGCTCTTGCCCACCATCCTCAGGGCACCTCTAACCCCACTCGCTCTCCCTGTCCCTAGTCCTCTTGGTGTGCATAGAATTCTTTTTCTGGTTTTTCTTAAACAAAGACTTTGAAGGAGCAGCAGATGCTGTTGGAGGTCCCGCTACATTCTCTGCTAAGGGCTAAAATGTGGAAGTGAGTCTTTGGCTTTTTGACTTCTATTGATCTGATTATTTTTAACCAGAGTTTTCTTTTTCTTTTCTTTTTTTTTTTTTTTTAACTTCTATATTCTACTGTTTCTTGTGTTTAGTCTTCGAGTGCTTCGACTGACCATGATCCCTTGGGCCCCCTCCCACCTGGCTGGGGTAAGTATTACGTTATTGGCCTTCTGTTTGGCAGTCATACCATTCTGTCCCCATCTCCTGCATGTGCTATCTATCCCTTGAGTTTTCGTTGCACTTAAACATGTGCTGAGAACACGCAGTTGGAATGATGGCAGTGGTAAAGCCAGCGGGGTTCACCTGTGCAGCAGTCACCTGCCACAGCTAACGGAGGAAGCTAATGTAACCCCAAGAAAGAGTTCCAAGCTACTGTCATGTCTAAGTCCTGAGTCTCAGGGTAGTGACTCAGGAATCTACCAAATCCCAGCTATTTTGGCGTGTCTCATGCCCATGCTTTCTGTCTGTCGCCGATTGAGGTCGTTGGAACAGGTTTTCTTCTTTGCAGTTCAGACACAGGAGGATGGACACCAGCCTAATTTTGAGTAGCGTCAACCACTTTTGCTCATGGTTCCATTGTAAACGAGACCACAGGGGTACGGAGTTGCACACTGGTTGGCCATCCTGAGAGTGTAGCCCTGCTGCTCAGTGACTGGACATCCCTGTCATCAGCAGCCACTCCTCACCCACCCCAGGTCCTTTGTATGACTTTCCGAGAGTTAAGGCCTGGGCATCCACTAAGGGAGAGACATCCATGACTTGGAGAGATTGTAGGACTTCATGGCTATTTTAGGAAGCAGTACCGTACAAAAAAAGTGTCATTAGAAATTCTGCAGCTTTCTGATCTGGGCAGGATTTTGTTCCTTGTGCCAAAGGGAGCAGCTTTCACAGGAGCAAATGGGTTGTTGGGTTTCATTTCTTGGCTGGGGTATCGGAAGATGGTAAGTGCTGGAGTGGTGGTACTCACATATGCTATTACGTGGGTGTGGAGTGCCTCTGGGATGCTGTGATATCAAGGGCATCTCTTTGGGGCTAGATCTTGCTGCAGACAGCTGCTCCCTGGCAGTAATTTAAGATGTTCTGTCAACTCCCCTAGAGTATCAGTGAGCTGCTGGTACATTCTAGAGCCAAGAGGCTCTCCTCTCCTAGCAGGAAACATTGGTTAGTAAAAGCCTATGGATTCTTGACTTTAGCTAGAAAATCCTCATACACACAGATAACTTGGCTGGCTCTCTGGCCCCCAGTGTAAGGTTACTGGCACCTCAAGGATTAGCAGGTCAAGCATGAGAGCAGAACTTGGGGGTCCCGACATGAGCGGGGAGAGTGCATCAAGCTAAGCAGGAGTCTGCGGGTACGCCTTTGGCAGCTGGAGACTGGAGTCTGGACTGGGGTGGTTTTAGCTGTGCACAGGCAGTCAGTGCAGCTCCAACTGCACTTCCTTCTGCAGCCTCCTTGCTAAATGACAGTCGCCGTGGAGAGAGCTGTGGAAACTGGAAGACAGTCCACAGGCGTGAAGTGTATGAGCACATGAGGCAGGAGGGGGTCCTGCTCGGGTCAGTGCTGTTTGTGTGGGGTCAGAAAAGCAGACATGCTCCTCGAGTGAGGCAAGGACAGCTTTGGCCGGCATGGTGGAGCTTGCCTGTACTTGCAGCACAGTGAGACTGGGCTAGGAAGAGCGAATGCAAGCGTTGGAAGAAGACCCTGTGACGAGAACACAGTGTTGGGGTAATGGGCTGGAGTCTCAGGGCTGTAGCAGGGGCTTCTTCCTCCAGACTGGAGAGAGAGGTGGAAAAGCAAGGCCAGAAGAGAGAGCTTGCAGTGCTGAGCCGGCTGGTCTTCACTTGGCGTGAGGTCTCAGGCGCTGAGACCTCCAAGGAGCCCCCATGGCTGTCTCTAACTATGGTTTCAGGGGGACACATCCTGAACAGCCTTAACATGTGACACATGTTTCCAAGTCCGTTTGCCCCTAAACTCTGGTGTCACTATGTTCACAAACGACTCCCATCCCACGACCAAACTGTTCTTTTTTTTTTGGTTTTTCAAGACAGGGTTTCTCTGTGTAGCCCTGGCTGTCCTGGAACTCACTCTGTAGACCAGGCTGGCCTCGAACTCAGAAATCCGCCTGCCTCTGCCTCCCAAGTGCTGGGATTAAAGGCTTGCCACCATACCCGGCTCAAACTGTTCTTTGAAGGCTGCCGGCTGGTGGGTATGTAGGCCTCCACGCTGTAGCCACACACCGAAGCAAAAAGGCCAGCAGCTCAGACCCACTGCACAGATAGATCTCCCTGCTTTGTTACTGGTCTCGGTTTTGGCTCCTGGCTCACCCCCCACTGAGGATGTCGGTTTACAACAGTGGCTCCTGAGCTGGGGCAGCCAGTTCCTCAAAACCCTCAGGGGGAGGCCAGGGATGGGACTGTTTCCAAGACCAGACATACCCACTAGCTAGGCACTGAAAGTCTGTAAAGGCTCCAGCCACCTCCTGTTGTTTCTCTCCTTTTGTTTCTCTGGCTTTGTGACGGTTTGGTTGACAAAAGTCTATTTATAAAGTCTCAGTTGTATAGACAACAGGTAAGGCAGAGCCACAGAGCAGACCTTAGACATGGGAACTACCCTGAGTGGCTCTGGAAGAGAACAGGGGCTGGTGTTGGGCTGGTGTTGGGCTCGCTCCCCATTCCTTAACCTTTTCAGTTCGTAGATTCTTCCACTCCCGAAGTGAATTATTGTTGTTTAATTTTACTGTGTCAATGTAAAAGAGCGAGAGTTGTTAGTATTGCTTACTGCCAGGACAGAAACTGCTTTGAGGCCCAGGAACTGCCTGGCAAGGCGGTCTTGTTGGAGCTCACCTCTGGCTTTTCTGGCCACCTAGAGCTGGTGGGTCACCCTGCATTCCACTCTCTGAGGCTGAGAAGAAGCTGTCAGGGTAGCCGTACTACATCCAGGGATGCAGTTACATCCCTGGCGCAGCAGGGAATATAGACCGCAGTGCCACCTTCCTTCTGACAGGCCAAACAACCAGAGTTGGGAATGGGTGGCCCTTCCCCTGTCCTTCAACAGGGAAAGGCTCTTTGGTTTTTTTCCCCAATGGCAAGTGTGAGTGTGCCAAGCTCTCTCCTCCTAACCTTCTGTAGCAGATTGGTGATGGGGACAGAAATGCTAACCCGTCACACAGGCAGCAGAGCAAGGGGTAGGTTGTTTAAATCTGATTGCTCTCTCTCTCTCTTCTGTGGCAGAGAAGAGGCAGGACAATGGACGGGTTTATTACGTGAACCACAACACACGCACTACCCAGTGGGAGGACCCGCGGACCCAGGGGTGAGGACTCAGGCCGAGGGGCTGTGAGGGATGGGCTAACTCCAGCTATGACCAAATGACTTTTACATTTGCCTCATAGTGCTAACATTAGGGGACCTTTAGGCCATAAACATGCTTACTACCTCAAGAGCCTCAGGACACAAGAAGGTGCCATACCTTCCTAGTGGGGGCGGGGGCATGGAAGGCTAGCACAGGTAGGTACTGAGAACTCGACTGTCAAAACGTGGAGGACATTCTTGCCCCTCAGAAGCAGGACAGGGACATGTGAAGTCTTGTAATTGCTAGTGAACCCCGAGGCTGATACTACCCACCCAAGACTGGCATTCTAGCCTCATAGTAAATGGGCCCCTTTTGTACATGACCTGTTTTCTCACAGCATGGTTCTCACTGCGTGCATATCCTCAGGGTATCCCTCCCCCCATGGTAGGCTCTGCAGAGAACCCAGCCTTCAAGCCCAGGGCAGCCAATAACCCCTCTTCTGTTTTCAGGATGATACAGGAGCCAGCCCTGCCCCCAGGGTGGGAGATGAAATACACCAGCGAGGGTGTGCGGTACTTTGTGGACCACAATACCCGCACCACTACCTTTAAGGATCCTCGCCCAGGGTTCGAGTCAGGGTAAGGACCTTTACAACCACCACAGCCTTGTTCACTAGTGCAGCCCCAGTCGTCCTGTTAAGCTACCTGGGGAAGAAGGGTCTGTATGTGTATGTGTGCTGACCACTGCCCTCTAGTAACTGATGTGGATGTCACCACTAAGGGATGGGCCCAGGGCATTGTCTCCACATCTTTGAGTCTCAGTGTCGGTCCCTTCCTGTGTCTTGCTCTACTCCCCTTTAAATTCATGGAGCAGAGCATCCACTTTTCCTAGGGCTCTCAGAAATGGACTGTTTATTTTCTAAGAAATCAAATAGGTTCCTACATATCCTTTGTTCTCTCCAGGACAAAGCAAGGCTCACCTGGTGCCTATGACCGAAGCTTTCGGTGGAAGTATCACCAGTTCCGTTTCCTCTGCCATGTGAGTTCTGGTTTGGCGGCTTCTGTGGGAGTAGGGCTGGTAATTGCTATCGGTTGGTCTCCCAACCCTACATAGGCACTGGTTGGGGGGTGCCTTAGTTAGGAACGAGATGCTTGCCCCACTCTGAGCTGTTTGTCTTGAAAGAATAGGCTTCTAACCAACCCTGGGGGATGGGGCTGTGTCATCATGGATGGAAGAGCCCTTGGGAAGCCCCAGTTAAGTATTTTCCTTTCCTTTTCAGTCAAATGCTCTACCCAGCCATGTGAAGATCAGCGTGTCCAGGCAGACACTCTTTGAGGATTCTTTCCAACAGGTTAGAGAATATTCCTGATGCCAGGATCCTGGGCAAGCAGGCTTCCTTCCATCACCCAAAATCCTTTCTCATGGCATAAGTGTTAGACAGTAAGCCTTAGATAGAGTCCCCTGCCCCCACATCCCTGCCTTCTGTGCTGGGTCAGGGGCAGGATGGCCGGATGCCCTGTCTCCCCAGATTATGAACATGAAACCATACGACCTGCGCCGCCGGCTCTACATCATCATGCGTGGTGAGGAGGGCCTGGACTACGGCGGCATCGCCAGGTGAGCCAGGGTGCCCAAAGCACTGTATCTAACCCATGTCCCCTGGCTTCAGGGCCCACGTTGAGAAAGCTCCCTCCTCGATGCTGTCCTTTCCCTGAGTTCTCCCTGTCAACAGGAAGGGAACTGGTGTGGTACTCACAGGAATCTCTTGGGTTGTGGGTGTAGCTCAGTTAAGACAGGATGCTTGTCTCTCCTGCAGGCCCTGGGTTTGTTCTCCAGCACCATATAAACCAGGCACCGTAGCTCACACCTATAGCTGAAGCATTTGAGAAACAGAAGCAGAAGGGTAGGAGCTCAGGGTTGTCCTTGGCTACGTGTTGAGATTGATGCCATCATTGGTCTCAGGAGACCCTGCTCCCAAAATGAAGAAGAAAATCCCTTCATAAATTTCTCTGGCTAATATCAGTAAGCCACGAATCAGGGTCAGGCCTCAGCCCTTTGATTATTAGATTATGGGGATGCAAGAGACTTTTTGGGAGGGGCCATGGTGTGTGTTTCTATGCCAGCCTACATGCCATTTTTCTATAGTTAAAAACAACTTGGCGTTGTATCAGTGGGCAGAGGCTAGCTTTTAGGGTCTGGGAGTGTCCCTTAAAATCAGCCCCTGGCTTTCCTTCTGTGTGATGCAGCCAGAGCAGGTTAAGTCAGATTTCTCAGAGCACATCTGGTATGTCTAAGCATTGTCACTCCTGCTTGCATGTCATATGTACCAGTCAACAAAATTAAAACAGTTGGTATAAACCCTAAAAGAACCCAGAGCACTGTGTTACCTTCACCCTACAAAAGCTAACAGGCTCTTTGGAAAAGCATTGCCGTGGACAACAGGCAGAGAGTCCTAGCAGTGGGAAGGAACTTCTTGGCTGTGGTGACCTCTCATCCTGCTGACCTTGTGGTGTGGGGCTATCTTCTGGCTTGGTTGGGCTTCCCGCCTCTGACCCTGCTTGCTGCTGGTGTAGTCTTCTATGCTCACCCTGCTTGCTGCTGGTGTAGTCCTCTGTGTTGACCCAATCCTGCAGATGAATTGTTCTGTTTTCCATGGTGACCTCTCCAGGCTGTGCTTGGTGGGCATCTGCTGTGGCTCCTGCCCTGTGTGTCTCTCTCTGTGTCCTGCCAGTGGTTTTACCCTATGGTAGGTTACATCATGCTGTTCTACCACAGGGTAGAACCACGGACAGGATACTGGAGCACCCTCTGCATCGAAGGACTCCATCTACACAGCCACAAACAGCCCAGCAGCCAGGGCCTGTGTTCCCTGATTGTTTAGCTCAAGCTCTGAAGGATCCTGAATTCTGGCTTGAGGCTTATATGTAGGGTGCAGATAGATGCTAAGGCATCTATCTATTGGGTGGGTGTTGGTTGAGATGAACAGATCCAAATTTGGGTTAGGGTATGCTAATGGGTTCTAGGGTGAAGGGTGGGAAACCTGCAAGTGAGGTACCTATGGGGAGCTTGAAGGGATGAGGTGTCTTGAGGCCAAATGAGTCACAGAACTTTCAAGGTTCAGCTTTTGGGGAAATGCTACTGTGTATTCTTTGCATTGCACTGCATACCAAGTGGGGTGGGGCAGGGTGCTTACTGTCATAGAGCAGAAATGCCACTGCAGTACATCTATTTATTTAGGGGGGCATGGATGTCTAGGGGCTTATTTATTTATTTATTTATTTGGGGACGTGGGTGTCTAGGGGTTCTTATGGACCATATACCATGTGTGGAGGTCAAAGGACAGCTCACAGGATTCAGTTCTCATCGTATGCCAAGTGGGTTCTAGGATTACACTTGGGTTGTCAGGCTTGGATGCTGAGCCTTCTACAGTGCTTTAAAATATTACCTTTGTATATGGTGCACAGCCCGCACAGTGATGTATGGTGGCCCTGGGTGTGAGGAGCCGCTTTGCCATCCAAAGCTCTAGATATTGTAGCATAACTGTGCCCAGGGGGCTGACAGGCGCACACACGGGCTTTCCTGAGCACGAACTTCAGGAGCTGTCCTCTTCACCCAAGACCTGGGATGAGCTGGCTCACTGACCTCCCAGAGCACGTGCGTTCAGGTGGTCTGACCCAGCAGAAGCCCAGCTGCTGTGCAGAGGGTCCCATTGTCCTGTCCTCTCTTCCCTCACAGAGAGTGGTTTTTCCTCCTGTCCCATGAGGTGCTCAACCCTATGTACTGTTTGTTTGAATATGCTGGGAAGAACAATTACTGCCTGCAGATCAACCCGGCCTCTTCCATCAACCCTGACCACCTCACCTACTTCCGCTTTATCGGCAGATTCATCGCCATGGTAACCCCCAGGGATGCCTCCCCTCTTCTTTTCCTTTTTTGAGACATTGGGAAGGGCAGCCTCTGAGGAGGCTGTCTCTAATCACAGTCTAGTTAGCAGGGACATGAACAGCAGCCCTCGTGGACCAGGGTCCTGCCCCCTGACCAGGACTCACTGTGACTCTTCTCTTCCTCACACAATTCCTAACCTGGAAATTAAAACAAAACAAAACACCAAGCTAGCTGGTTGTGGAGGAGTGAGAGATTTCACAGTGGCTGCCTGGGGCTATCACAGCGTTTCTCATTTTGTGTAGAACTTACTGCACAGAAGCTCTGGGACTTCACCTGAGTCTATAGGGACTTAAAGGATGGGACTAAGCCAAGCAAAGCAAAGTAGGGAGAGAACCTTTGGGGATGTCTGACTGAGACCCTGGGCCTTCTCAGGAGAGAGAGGGATCAGCATAGGCTCAGATGAAAGCCACAGTGACTGGCTGGTGCACAGCCAGGGGAGTCATCCTGAAATACAGGCTCAACCCATCATTCGGGAGGGGGCAGTCCTGCCATGTACTCTGTGATCCACATGAGCAGGGTGCCTGCGAAGCTGTGGTCCTACTGTGCTCCAGTGCCAGCTTTTCTAAGTTGAGGTCCCAAGTCTTCTCACACTTCTGTCTCTGGATTACCAAGGGACCTATAGCTTTCACTAAATATGGCCGTTCCTGTCATCTGGAAGTTCTTGACTAAGTGCTGGCAATGGCTCCAGAAGTGGGCACATTCTTCCTGGGTCTGAGACCTACCTGGCCTAGCAGCCCACAAGGACAGAACAGTGAAAGTCCCAGACTGTTACTCACTGCCGGCAGCCAGCTAGCGCCAGCCTCGGTGTCTGCATTATTTTTGGCCCCTTGTGCCACCCTCTCAGAGTGCCAGAGAGCCAGGGCTGCCACCTGGAGCTGTTATGAACAAGTTTTCTCTGGAAATGGGGATAGGCCTTTGCTGGAAGCAGGAGTGGCCTGGCTGGTGTGCTAGGCAGACAGTGGGCTGATGTTGCCCTTCCCTGTGGTTTTCGGTGTGGGATGAATCTGTCCCTGTGTCCAAGTTTTTAAAAAGTAAAAAGAAAACAAGAACAAGGAGAGTAGAAAGTGCAGTTCCCAGGTCTCCTCTAGCCAGGCCGCTGGCTCTCAGGGAGGAGGGCAGGGGTCAGCCCAAACGCACCTAAGTCCTCCTCAGCTGCGGTCCCAGGAAGTCAAGCAAGCCCTTTGCTCCGTCTCCTTCGTGTCCAGGCTCTGTACCATGGGAAGTTCATCGACACAGGCTTCACCCTCCCTTTCTACAAGCGGATGCTCAACAAGAGACCGACTCTGAAGGACCTGGAGTCTATTGATCCTGAGTTTTACAACTCCATTGTCTGGATCAAGTGAGTCCTGGCTTGCCCTGTGCTGATGGAGCGGGGTTCTCGTGGGCCAGTTGGCACCCCTGGCCTTGGTTTCCTAGGTGCCTACATAGCCTCTCTAAGGCCTATAGATATAAGAGCTTCTAGGTCCCCTGTAGGACAGATCTAGAATTCTCTCCTTGCAGCAGAAAATGTACCAAGGAATAAGTCAGGGTTCCTGGTCACCTGTAAGTTCCTAGTGGGGGGGGGGGGGCAGTGAGAAGTCAGACCAGTCAGGACAGACCTTGTTAAGATGGACATTTCCTCCTGGTTTCCTGTGTCCTAGAGAGAACAACCTGGAAGAGTGTGGTCTGGAGCTGTTTTTCATCCAGGATATGGAGATCCTGGGCAAGGTGACAACCCATGAGCTGAAGGAGGGCGGTGAGAACATCCGTGTTACCGAGGAGAACAAGGAGGAGTATATCATGTGAGCCTCAGCTTGGGGAGAGGGAGCGTGTTACAGAGGAAAGGAATCTACCCTTGTATGTATGCAGTGTGTGACCAGGCTCCCAAAGTCCCCATAGACTTCAGGAATATCCCAGGTCTGTCTGCCTTGGTTGGTCCATAATGACTTGAGCTATGGGATGTGAAGCCTCTGGCCTTGGGTACCAGCTCTGGGTTGGTCTCCTGCATTCAAGAGGCTTCCCAGCTCCAGGGAACTTTGTAAAGAAATACAAGGCCTGGATGCTGCTATCTCTCCTGACCCATGACCTCTCTTTGTCCAGTGTGTTTCAGCCTTCGGGCTCTCTAGTGCTGATGTACAACCCCCACCCCACTCAGGTTCTCTAGGCCTCTTGGTCTAGTCCATTAAACCTTACTGGGTGTGTCTGAGGTCCAGCAGTTAAAGGCATGATGTCCTGGGCTCCATCTTTGGTTTTAGGCTGCTGACTGACTGGCGATTCACCAGAGGCGTAGAAGAGCAGACCAAAGCCTTCCTGGATGGCTTCAATGAGGTGGCCCCTCTGGAGTGGTTGAGATATTTTGATGAGAAAGAGCTGGAGGTGGGTGCCAATGATTGGGGGCCCTTGACCTCAATGTTTCTAGGGTGCCCTAGTTCCATGACACATACCTTCAGAACTTGCACACCAAGTCCCACATTTTGGCAAGCTAAATGCAGCAGGATGGGAATTGTCACCTGGGTCCTCACCCCAAATTTCTCCATGCTTAGAGGGCAGGGCCCTTAAGTTTTCTGGCACAATAGCAGGTTGAGAAAGTTTGGGAGTCTGATGGTGAGAGAGGCAGCTCCTCGTGGGCACAAGGAGGTGCCATGGGGAGGGCATGATGAAGGCTTGCTGACACGTCCCTTCCTGCAGCTCATGCTCTGCGGCATGCAGGAGATAGACATGAACGACTGGCAGAAGAACGCCATCTATCGGCACTACACCAAGAGCAGCAAGCAGATCCAGTGGTTCTGGCAGGTGTGTCCAGGGTCCTAGCTCCCCTGCTGGGCTTGGGGCAAGAGTCTTATAGGTATGGTTATCAGTTACCCACAGGACATGAGACCTAGCTAGACCCCAAACTCAAGGCCCTTCATCTTTGACACATTCCTCTCCTCCCCAACTTGGAGAAGTCTGGAATAAATGTACCTCGGGACAGACTAGAGGTTGTTGTGACTATATTGTCACCAGCTTATGTGACAGAGGTTGTCAGTAGTCAGTCTGGGCCTGATTTCTGGGAGCCAAGGGGGCCTGTGGCCAGGAAGTTCAGCTGCAGTTGGCTGTCTGGTCTTCTCCAGTTAGATGGGGTGAGAAAGAAGGCACATGTGCCTAGGAAAATGCAGTGAGCTCACCATCCTTTTGAATGACCTGATTCCTTTTTTATATGTGAGTTTTACAGCTGTTAACAAGAAGAGCGTGCATGGAAAACACAGATACAGATATTCTGTGGTGTGTGTGTGTAGGTAGGTAGGTAAAAGTCTTGTAGGAAGCCGGGCGTGGTGGCGCACGCCTTTAATCCCAGCACTCGGGAGGCAGAGGCAGGTGGATTTCTGAGTTTGAGGCCACCTGGTCTACAAAGTGAGTTCCAGGACAGCCAGGGCTATACAGAGAAACCCTGGCTCGAAAAAACAAAAAACAAAAAACAAAAAACAAAAAAAACAAAAAAAAAAAGTCTTGTAGGTAAGACTTTTGAGGAACCGGGAGTGGTGGTGCACGCCTTTAATCCCAGCACTCGGGAGGCAGAGGCAGGTGGATTTCTGAGTTTGAGGCCAGCCTGGTTTACAGAGTGAGTTCCAGAACGGCCAGGGCTACACAGAGAAACCCTGTCTTGAAAACAACAACAATAACAACAAAAACAAAACAAAACAAAAAAAACCAAATTGAGGTGTGGCTCACTTGCCTTGTAGTTTATCACCTCAGTTATTTTAAGATGTTCAGTCAGTGGCTTTAGTTCCTTTGTCATTGTGCAACCATTTTCCTAGACACACGTGGTTTTTTTTTTTTTTTCTTATCTCCCCCAAGGGAAAAGAAAAACCCTGTGTCCACCAAACAGCCACTCCCAGCCCTAGTTAATGTCTTTAAAAGCAGAAGTGGGGACAGAGAGCAGAGGGATGACAGACCCCGGAATCCCATGGGACCCTTGTGAAGTGTTCTACAGATTATCCTTAGAGAAAGCATTTTTGAAGGCCCCCGATTGGTGTCTGTGTGTGTTGGGTTGGCCTGGAAAGGTCCCTGCTAGGATCTGCAGTCTGACTGAGGACATCTGTCTGTCTTGTGGCCCTGCAGGTTGTCAAGGAGATGGACAATGAGAAGAGGATCCGGCTACTGCAGTTTGTCACGGGAACCTGCCGCCTGCCTGTTGGGGGATTTGCCGAGCTCATCGGTGTGTTTCCTTCTGCCCTTCTGGGGCCCTGCCTGGGGGAGGGACAGCATGGGGCATGTGCAGCTGGAGCCGGGGAGGGAAAGAGCTGGGGCGCTTGGTTACACTGGGAAAGGCCATCTGTGTTGACACAAAGTACACCTTGCCTTGAATGACAGGGAGCAATGGCCCCCAGAAGTTCTGCATAGACAGAGTTGGCAAGGAAACCTGGCTGCCCAGGAGCCATACGTGGTGAGTTTGCCGGGAGCTGCCAGGCAGGAGCTGTAGGCTGGTAGGGGCAGGGCACCGGAGCCCTGGCCTCCTCCTGGAGTTACTCCTCTCTCTCTGTCACAGCTTCAACCGTCTGGACCTGCCTCCCTACAAGAGCTACGAGCAGCTGAAAGAGAAGCTGCTGTATGCCATCGAGGAAACTGAGGGGTTCGGGCAGGAGTAGCTGAGGCTGCTCTCACACCCTCCAGCACATGTAGTCCTGAGTCCTTCCTGCCTGAGATGCTACCGGCTGCACAGCCCTCTCGAGGCCCCTTTGGATAGTGGCCCTGCACGAGACCGTGCTTTGATCATGTCGGTGACCGAAGAGTCTGACCCCAAGAGGCCTTGGGGACCCTTTCTTCTCTCTGATGATGGCAGTCTGGAATAAAGCCCTGTCACCTTGACTCCCATTACCTGTTGCAAAGCCAGAGGGCTGCCCTTCTCTGCAAGACTGCCCCCTCCTCTAGGACTGAGTCTGGGTGTGTGTGAGTGTGAGGGAACATGCCCTGCCTTAGAGGGCTGCCACGGAAGCTGGGCCTCATATGTTCTATGAGGAGCTAGCCTCATGGAAGGCTGACTGAACCCAGAAAGCCAAGGGTCTCTGCCCGCAGGAGTGCTTCACTTTTGTAGACCTTCCCTGGAGTCCACGGAACAGACCTAAGGGAACAACTGAGCATCAAAATCGGCTTTGCTTTACTTCCTGGCAGGCTCCAGCCAAGGGGACTGAGCAGCAGGCACCCAGTGCCACCAGCTCGTCTCTTCATAGCAAGCAAAGGGTTAAAGAAGGCCCCACCTGCGTGTCAGTGGGAAGGAGACAGCAGACCCAGGCTCTGCCCTTTGACAGAACCGTAAAGGCACACCACACCCCTGCACAGGACTCCTTCCTGTTGTGTTGTAGGCATGCTCTTCTCACCTTCTGTCAAGGAGCTGGTGCCCCAGTAGTTGAGGGCTCAGCCCTCTTGATCCAGTAGCTTCCCAAGCAGCTGCTCCTCTCAGGAGCCTGCTTAACACTTGCGCCAGCCCAGAGGCCTGGCTCTGTGGTCCAGTGCATCCCTGCCATGCTCAGATGCTGACGAGACTCCTTTGCTAGACTCCCCCAGTTAGGGCCTCTGCAGCTCACGGTGGCTTAAAATGGAAAGCATCTTGCCTAGCTGAGTGTTTGTGCTATGCGAGCGTGAGGCTTTATCTGACTGTGGGGAATGACACTAAGAGCCAGCAGAAAGGCCTGAGCTGCCTCACTAGTGTGGCTTCATTCAGGGAGCTCCTGACAGCATCCCGAGTAGGTGCCCAGCCCCTCGGGTGTCAAGAATGGTTATAGCGGCACACTCCTCATCCACGCTCCCTGAGACACACTAGCTCTGGGACACCCTGGGCATGCTCTCAAACTAGTCATGGGGCCTTCTGAGGACAGTCCCATCCTACCTTTGTCCTTCCCCAGTACAGCCTGTGACCCTGACACATTGCACATGCTGATCTGAGTGGCTCGGCTCACTGTCGCACACCCCTTCCTCTCCCGTGCAGTCACCTCAGGACTCCCGACATACATCACAAAGGCTGCTCCATGCTGGGTGGGGGACCAGATGCCAGCAAGGTATGGAAGCATCAGGCTCACAGGTGTGTGTGTGTGTGTGTAACAGAAGTGTGTACAGAGAGGCCTGTGCTAGGTAGCACCGAGTTGGTTGACAGATTGTTTTGTAATGCAATGCTTGCCCTGCCTCGGTATTGCCAGTTTCTTGTGCAATAAAGAATCAGCAGCCATGGGTGGTATCAGTGTAGGTGTTTGTATACACACTCTGTTGCGGGAAGAAAGAGACTTCCATTCCCACAGGTCTTCTAGAATCTCCAGACCAAGAGAATCTCCACAACAGCAGTGTTCCAGCCTTGCTTGCCTTTGCGAGTTTGGGTACCAGTAAGCAAGGTAGCCTGACTTCTGGAATAGACGATAGTCCTCCTCCAGAGGCCACACGCCCCAGCTCTGGTCACTGTGTCAGACTCTCTACATCAGTTGTTCATGTTGGAGCAGGAGAGCTGAGGTTTGGGTAGGGCTGCCATCCATTCAGGAAATGGCTCAGGTTGCATGGGCCCATGACGGGGTTCCCTGATGCTGAATTCAGGGTCACACCTTTCTTACCACTCAGTTGTTTTGACAAGTAAGGCTTCAAAGATGGAGCTGGGTATGGTAGCGCATGCTTAAAATCCTAGCATGTAGATGGCTGAGGCGGGAGGACTGCTTGAAGTTTGTGGCTAGGCTACACAGAATGCCCCTGCCTCAACAAATACAAAAGGCAAAAGGGAGTAGATAGGGTGCAGTAGTTAAAGAGTGTTTATGTCTTGCAGAGGACCCCTGTTAAGTTCTCAGCATCTACATGGCACTCACCATCTATTACTGAAGTTCCAGGGGATCTATGGCCCTCTTTTGATCTCTACAGGCACCAGACACACACAAGGTGCACATACATACATGCAGACAAAACATACTTGTATCAAAAGAATTTTTTAAAGCCAAACATGCATGGGCTAGATCACCATTGGATGCCTCGATATCAAATGACACCTATGTTCTAACTGTTGATTCCAGGAGGCAGAAGTTGGCTGCCTTGGAGTTTTACTGACCAGTTCACCTCTGTCAGTTCCAAAGCCTTCTCCCTGTCTCACTCCCCGCCCCCGTCTTATTTGGGGGTGTGAGGACTTGAAAACAGGTCTGTGTGCTTGCTAAGTACGCAAAACCCAGCTCTTTGCCCTTCCAGAGGGTTTTTTTTCCCACTTGATGAGGAAACATATTTTGATAAAATTATGAGGAACTTTCACCTGATACACAAAAGTTTCATAGTCAAGTTTTTGTTGGTTTGTTTTCTTGAGATAGGTTCTCACTATATAGCCCTGGCTGTCTGGGAATTCACTATGTAGACCAGGGTAGTGCCGAACTCAACACTGCCTGCGCGTTGCCTGCCTCTGCCTCTGCCTTTGTGGTGCCAGGATTAAAGGCACCACACTAACCTAGCCATAGTAAGTTTTAATAAGACCTGCTGCAGTTGGGATTTAGCTGCTTGTCTCCAGGTATAACTGCTGCCCATTGGGCTGTGGTCCTTCCCAACAGCTTTTTATCCATGTACAGTTTGTAGATTTTAAAAAAAGATGGGATTGCATGGCTGTTGAGTGACTCCTTTCATTAAGGAGGGGTGGGTGGCACTTTTCATGTTGGTCACTATGGATTTCATTCCTCCACTGTCATGTGTTGTTTGTATCATCAGTGTTCTGTAGCAGACCCATTGCATTCCCGAGGTGAGCTGCGTCTGTGTAGCTTTGTCCTATGACCTCAGGCAGGCCCCTAGGAGGCACTCCTGGAAGCTAGATTGGTGTGCACGGAGGGTTTGTTAGGTTTTGAGACAGTTTCTGCCATGAAGCACAGATAGGGCCTTAGACTAATGATCCTCTTGCTCTGTCCCAACTGCTGGGATAGAAGACACGTTCCCCCCCTTCCCCACACACCCAAGCACACTTTTGTTTTAAAAATGTAAAATATTCAAATTCAAAGACACAAATGGTCCGTGACCAAAGGTCCCCATCACTCTTTGGTTCCTCAGCCACTTTGATCCCAGTCAGTTGCTTTCTATACTGGAGCTACTCAGACCTGTCACCACACCAGCGACTCCCCATTGTTAGGTCTCAGGCCCTCCATATGACTTCTGGCAGAGAAATGAAAACCATTGTTCCTCTGGAACTTGTGAAATGAGTGTTCTACCCTCAAAGGTTGCCCCTCCCCACCGCTACTCACCCTACTCAAAGCACTCTATCCTCTGCTCTCTGTGCGCTCTCTCTCTCTCTCTCTCTCTCTCTCTCTCCCCCCCCCNTTTTTTTTTTTTTTTTGGTTTTTTGAGACAGGGTTTCTCTGTGCAGTCCTGGCTGTCCTGGAACTCACTCTGTAAACCAGGCTGGCCTCGAACTCAGAAATCCGCCTGCCTCTGCCTCCCAAGTGCTGGGATTAAAGGCATGCGCCATACATTTTTTTTATTAGATATTTTCTTCATTTACATTTCAAGTGCTAACCCATAAGTCCCCTATACCTTCCCCCCCCCGCCCCGCCTGCTCCCCTACCCACCCACTCCCACTACTTGGCCCTAGCATTCCCCTGTACTGGGGCATATAAACATTGCTAGACCAAGGGCCTTTCTTCCCAATAATGGCTAACTAGGCCATCTTCTAATACATATACAGCTAGAGACATGAGCTCTGGGGGTTCTGATTAGTTCATATTGTTCCATCTATAGGGTTGCAGACCCCTACAGCTCTTGGGTACTCTCTCTAGCTCCTACATTGGGGACCCTGTGTTCACATCAGCACTTTCTTTACTGTGCCACACACACACTCGTGACCATGTCAGGCACTAGCTAGAGTGTCTGGTTTCCCTTTCCTGTCTTCCGGTTACCCTTATTTATACTGTGCAGCAGCGCAGTGCATTATAAATGCTTCCAGTTCCCCCAGCTTGAGCCTTGCTTAGTGCTTTGCACAGGCGGCCTCTGACCGAAAGCATCCATCCGAGATCTAGGCTTTATTTGTTTGTTGTTTTTGTTTTGATTTGGTTTTTGGTTTTTTGAGACAGGGTTTCTCTGTAGCTCTAGCTGTCCTGGAACTCACTTTGTAGACCAGGCTGGCCTTGAACTAAGAAATCTGCCTGCCTCTGCCTCCTGAGTGCTTGGATTAAAGGCGTGTGCTACCACTACTCGTCAAGATCTAGCTTTAAACTGGGCTTTTTTCCCCCTCTTCTATTTTGTGTGGCTTTATTGTTATTTACATCAGAGAAGTGAAGCGAGAATTTGCTGTGCCATTTTGGAAGTCCCAGTTTGACTTCTTTCTGCTTTGTTGTAACTCTCTGTGCATGGGGGTGGGGGGCACACGTGAGTAGTGGGGTGCAAGCACCTGTATGTGCACACGCTGCAGACAGAGCAAGTGTCTCCCGCTGCAGCTCCCCACAGTTGCTGGTTTGAGATGGGGTCTGTCATGGAGCCAGATGCTGTTTTAGCAAAGCAGGTTGGCCAGCCAGTAAGCTCCCAGATGTGCCTGTCTCTGCCTCTCAGTACTGGGCTGCAGTTCTGAGCAGCCATTCCTGCTTTTTGCATGGGTACTGGAGAGTCAGGCTCAGGTCCTCTACATGCTGACCCACTGAGACACCTCCCCAGCCCTGTTCACTTTTGAGACAAGCGCTCACTCATTCATGTAACCCAGGTTAACCCCAAACTTGCTACGTAGCTGAGGCTGGCTTTGAACAGCTGCTTCTGCCTTCCCCTCAAGAGTGATGAAGTCAGGAGCACGTGCCAGCAGGTGTAACAGATTTATAACCCTTTTGTCACATTTTAAACTACTTTATTGGGGAGGGCACTCCCATGCCATCGCACAAGTGTGACGGTCAGAGGACAGCTTGCAGGAATCGATTTTCTCTTCCTGCTAGGTGGGTTCCAGGGAGTCGATCAAATCAGAATCAGCCTTGGTGACAAGCGCCTTTATTTCCTAAGCTGTTTCACCTGCTCCACTCTCCCTTTGCCACGCAGGGTCTCAGGGATCCCAGGCTGGCCTTGAACTTGCTAGAGAACTGAGAATGACCTCGATCTTGTGGTTTTTCCTCCCTCTGCTTCTAAGCACTGAGCTTTCGTGGGCACACAGCCAGGGCTGGCTTATGGAGTCTGGAGGCTGAACTCTGGGCTTTGGGAGTCACACAAGCACAGGTGATAGGAACAGAGCTGCATCCTCGGCTGGCTCCCATGTGAATGCCTTCATTGTAGCAATAAGGACACCATGGCAAGTGACACGAGCAGACCACAGGAATTAAAACACGAAGGTCCCATTTATACGAAGTGGCCAGAACCGCAGATAAAAAGTAAATAGTGATTGCCAGGAATGGGGGAGGGGAATTGCTGTCTACTGGATATAAATTTCAGGGTGTTTTTTCTTGTTTCTTTAGTTTGGGTTTTTTTTTTTTTCCTTCTTGTTACTGAGTTTTTATTTTGAGAGTTCAAACATGAGCACATAGTCTCATTACTTTCTCTCCCACTCCTGTGATCCCGCCTCAAATCCATTCTTTATTGTCGCATACACAGTATGTGTGTGCACTCAGGGGACTGTGGCAGAAGGACCGGGGCTTACCGTTAGTCTAGACTATATAGTCCAATGTTGCATGAGCCATATAGCAGGCGTCTGTCTCAAAATGTCAACAATAAAAAGAACAGGTGTGCTTGGATGCACCTGTAATTCCTTCCTCTGTTAAAAGCATCTTCAGTGGGGCAGTGGTGGCGCATGCCTTTAATCCCAGCACTCGGGAGGCAGAGGCAGGCAGATTTCTGAGTTCGAGGCCAGCCTGGTCTACAAAGTGAGTTCCAGGACAGCCAGAGCTACACAGAGAAACCCTGTCTCGAAAAAAAAAAAAAAAAAAGAAAGAAAGAAAGAAAGAAAGAAAGCAAGCAAGCAAGCAAGCAGGCTGAGCAAGCCTGTTGTGTCCTTGTGTTCCTTCACAGCTTCTATCCTTGACTTCAGGTTCCTGCCTTGAGTTTCTGCCCTGACTTCTCTCAGTGATGGAGTGTGTCCTGAGAGTTGTAAGATGAAATAAACCCTTTCTTCACATTGCTTACAGTCATTGTGTTCTTATCACAGTAGAGACCTCAACTAAGGTGCTTCCTTAACCCCCTGAGCCATCCCTCCGGCCATCCCGCTGGCCATCCCGCTGGCCATCCCGTTGGCCCTCTGCTGATGTACCCCTGGGGTAGGCGGGCTTGTTAGGCAGTCCTCAATGCTCCCTTCCTGATGCTCACAGCTCTGTGAAATGACTTTCTCCTTGGATGTGGACTAGTTTAGCACCTGTGGGCAGCCAACACCCCACAATAACGGTAATGGGATGTCCTGGCTGGGATTAAATCGCAGATACCGGTGGCCTGGTTCGCAGCCCATCCTCCTCATTGCCTTTCCCCAGTACTCTGAGAATGAGGCTGGTGCAGTGGAGTATTCTCGTGGCAAACAATGGAGGGCAGATTCCTGTCAACTAGCTAGCAAAAGAGGAAGGATGCCCAGGAACCCAGGAGACCTTGGATCCTGCTAATGGTTACATGGATGTGTAACCAGCTCCTTTGCCCCTTGATCCTTCAGATGCCAACAGCCCAGTGGGCAGCTGGATTGCAGCCCGTGATCAGCTCTGAGCAGAGGTCCCAGGTAAGCTGTGGTTGGAGCTGCTGACCCAAATCAGCTGGGAGATGGGAAGACATTTTGAGCAGCTCTCATCATAGAGTAACTTGTTATTCAGCTCTAGATGACATCCACACTCAATCAGATCAAATGGGTTTCCATTACCTTTGCTTCTATTGCCTGGTACCTGAATGTAGCCATTTGTAAATGTAAGGCTCATGGTGTGCAGAAAACATGTTGGGCATGATAGGGCACACCTTTAATTCCAGCACTTAGGAGGCAGACACAAGAGGATCTCTGTGAGTTTGAGGCCAGCCAGGGCTACGTAGTGACACCCTGTCTCAATAAGAGACCAAAGAAGAAAGCCAGCCAGCCAACATCTTGTTAACCTGTCCTCCAAGCTGAAAGGGAAGAGAAGGGTGCAGGAACTCAGTGTCACCTCTGTCCCTGCATCCAGTCCTCACCAGCGCCCTTTGCCTGGAGCTCTGCCTAGCCTGAGACTGCAGGTGGCCTCAGATGCCATTAGGATTTACCTGGGCCTCCAGCCAAACCCAGTTGGCGATGGTCAACCCAGTCTCTCAAGAACAATTTTGAGTCCATTTCCTGTGTAATTACGGGGTATGCAACCAAGAAAACACTATTATTACAGCAGTAAATTAGCCTGAAGAGTGGTCTTTGCAGCCCTGGACTCCCTCTGAGGGTAACTTGGGGGCACAGTTTATGCTCCAGGGGCTGCCTATGGACATCTGTGCCCTAGTAGGTGGTGGGTCAGGAAGCGGTGTCTTTTTCTGGACGGAGTTCATTTCACCTCTGAAATTTCAGGGCTTACAATGGTAGCTGTTTTCCAATTGCCTGTAATTGCTTCATACTGACTAAAGCGTGGCGTGGGTGGTAAGTGTCCTGTGCGTGAAGTGGCCCAAATTGTCACCTTGTCCTGCTTTCAAAGTGACGTTATCTGGGGGTATAGGGACAGGTTCCTTCTACTAGAACCAAAAGGGAGGAAAGAAGTGTTATTTCTTTGGAAGTGGGGGTGGGGGTAGGGGTGGGGGTGTCCCAGGAAACCCATTATATACAAACTGGGAGATCAGTGCCCTCTCTTGGGGTTCTCAGTTTCATTAATAAAAGATTTTACTGAAGTCGGGAACCCCTGTGGAAGAGTTGGGGAAAGAATTGAAGGAGCTGAAGTGATGGCAACCCTACAGGAAGACCAACAATGGGAACGAACTAACCCAAGCCCGGGAGCTCCCGGACACTGAGCCACTAGCCAAAGAGCAGACGTGGACTGGTCCAAGACCCCGGCACATATGCAGCTGAGGACTGCCTTGTCTGGCCAAAGTGGGAGAGGATGTACCTAATCCTGTAGAAACTTGATACCCTAGGGAAGGGGAGTGCCGGGGGAGGGGTACCCTTTCAGAGGCAAAGGGGAGAGAGTAGAGGGTGAAGAATATGGGAGGGGGGACTGGGAGGGGGGACAACATTTGGAATGTAAATATAATACTAATAATAATACTAATACTAATAATTATTAGTATTATTATTATAAAAGAATGGGCACAAGCAGAAGCTTGAGTTTAAAAGGAAAACTCTAGGCCATGCAAGTTGTAAATTTTGAAGCTACCTAGAAGGGATGGAGAAGAGAAGGGCCCTGAAGCCATGTCTCTTTAGATAAGACTGGAAGGGGAGCTTCTGAAAAGCAAAGAGATCTGGAGAGAAGAGCATGAAGGTGATGCCAACGGGACAGCTGGTCTGCTGTGAACCAGGCCTTGAGGAGAGTGTGTTTTTCTAAACAAGAGTTTCAGAATGACAAAATGGCAGATTGGGAGTGCAGCTCCCATAGGCTCTGTGTTAGTGAGGGTTCTTTAGAGTAACAGAATATATATATATATATATATATATATATATATATATATATATATACACACACACACACATACACATATAGTATATATGTGTATATATACATGTATATATACATATGTATATATACATATATATGTATATATACACACATATACACATATATATGTATATGTACATATATATATATATATATATATATATATATATATATATATATATATAATAATCTATTACAATGACTTACTTGTTGCAGTCCAGCTAATCCAACAATGGCTGGCTATGAACAGAAAGTCAAAGAAATCCAGTAGTTGCTCAGTCCACAAGGCTGGATGTCTCAGCTGGTCTTCAGTAGACTCTGGAATCCTGAAGAAGTCGGCTGTAATGCCAATGAAAGAATGGACTGTGCTAGCAAGGTGAGGGCAAGCAGGCAGAGCTGGTGAAAGCTTCCTTCTTCCATGTCCTTATATAAGTAGACAGTTGTGGCCCCAGAGAGGTAACTTCTGGGCTCAAGATCTGGATTAAGCGTGTGTTTTCTTTCTCAAAGTTCTGGATTAGAAGTGGATCTTTCTACTTTGGATTAAGCAAAAATCCCTTAGAGGTGTGCCCACCATTTTTGGATTTTAGTTAATTCCAGAGGTAGTGAAGTTGACAAACAAAATAGACATTACAGGCCCCGTTCTAGTGATGATGGAGGGTTTTAACTCTGAGACAGCTGCAGGGACACAGAAGGCCCAGAACAAGAGTGTCCCAGAATGTGGAGTGGAGAGCCTGGACTGTTAATAGCTGGAAGGAAATGGGAGAGCTGCTCAGGGGCCATGTGACTGCCAGGGACAGGTCATAGCTCTGGCCAGGCTCCGACTTTTGATATACAACATAAAATGGGCAGACATGAGCTACCTTGTGGATGTGTGACTGACATGGTTTCTTTTTTTTTTTTTTTTTTTTTTTTTGCCAGTGGGCTGGACACAGTGTGTGAGGGGAAGAGAAAAATCAAGGGTGATTTTTAAAAAAAACTTATTATTTTATCTAAGTATCCTGTAGCTGTCTTCAGATGCACCAGAAGAGGGCATCAGATCTCATTATGGGTGGTTGTGATACACAATGTGGTTGCTGGGAATTGAACTCAAGACCTCTGGAAGAGCAGTCAGTGCTCTTAACCCCTGAGCCATCTCTCCAGCCCCTCAAGGGTGATTTCTTTCTTTCTTTCTTTCTTTTTTATAGTTCACGTTTTTGTTTGTTTGTTTGTTTGTTTGTTTTGTTTTTCGAGACAGGGTTTCTCTGTATAGCCCTGGCTGTCCTGGAACTCATTTTGTAGACCAGGCTGGCCCCGAACTCAGAAATCCACCTGCCTCTGCCTCCTGAGTGCTGGGATTAAAGGTGTGTGCCACCACACCCGGCCTTTCTTTTTTTTTCAAGACAGGGTTTCTCTGTGAGCTTTGGCTGTCCTGGAACTCACTTTGTAGACCAGGCTGGCCTCAAACTCAGAAATTCGCCTGCCTCTGCCTCCCAAGTGCTGGAATTAAAGGCATGTACCATCACGCTCGGTTATAGTTCATGTTTTTTTTTGTTTTGTTTTTTTGTTTTTCGACACAGGGTTTCTCTGTATAGCCCTGGCTGTCCTGGAACTCACTGTGTAGACCAGGCTGGCCTTGAACTCAGAAATCCGCCTGCCTCTGCCTCCCGAGTGCTGGGATTAAAGGCGTGCGCCACCACGCCCGGCTATAGTTCATGTTTTTATTTATTGGTTATTTTCTTTATTTACATTTCAAATGTTATCCCCTTTCCCATTTCCTCCCCCCCCCCAAGAACCCCCTATCCCATCCCTCTAACCTACCCACTCCTGCCTCCCCACCCTCACATTCCCTTATACTGGGGCATCTATCAAGCCTTCACAGGACCAAGGGCCTTTCCTCCCATCGATGCCCAACATGGCCATCTTCTGCTACATATGCGACTGGAGCCATGGGTCCCTCCATGTGTACTCTTTGGTAGTGGTTTAGTCCTTGGGAACTCTGGGGGGTCTGGTTGGTTGATACTGTTATTCTTCCTATGGAGTTGCAAACCCCTTCAGCTCCTTCAGCCCTTTCTCTAAGTCCTCCATTGGAGACCCTGTACTCAGTCCAATGGTTGACTGTGAGCATTCACCTCTATTTCTCGGGCTCTGGCAGGGCCTCTCAGGAGACAGCTATATCAGGCTCCTGTCAACATGCACTTCTTGGCATCCACAATAGTGTGTATGTTTGGTGACTGTACATGGGATGAATCCCCAGGTGAGGCAGTGGGTGGCCTTTCCTTCAGTCTCTGCTCTACACTTTATCTCCACACTTCCTCCTGTGAGTATTTTGTTCTCCTTCTAAGAAGGACTGAAGCACCCACACTTTGGTTTTTTTTTTTTTTTTTTTTTTTTTTTTTTTTTTTTTTTCCAAGACAGGGTTTCTCCATGTAGCCCTGGCTGTCCTGGAACTCACTATGTAGACCAGGCTGGCCTCGAACTCAGAAATTCGCCTGCCTCTGCCTCCCAAGTGCTGGGATTAAAGGCATGTGCCCGGCTTGGTCTTCCTTCTTCTTGAACTTCATGTAGTCTGTGAATTGTATCTCGGGTATTCTGAGCTTTTGGGCTAATGTCCACTTATTAGTGAGTGCATATCATGTGTGTTCTTTTGTGACTGAGTGACCTCACTCAGGATGATTCTTTCTAATTCCATCCATTTGCCTAAGAATTTCATGAATTCATTGTTTCTAATAGCTGAGAAGTACTCCATTGTGTAAATGTACCACATTTTCTGTATTTATTCCTCTGTTGAAGGACATCTAGGTTCTTTCCAGCTTCTGGCACAAAGACAGTATCCAAATTAACAAAATCAAAAATAAAAAGGGGGAGACATAACAACAGAAACTGAGGACCTTAAAAAAATCATCAGATCCTATTACAAAAGCCTATACTCAACAAAACTGGAAAATCTGGATGAAATAGACAATTTTCTAGACAGATACCAAGTGCCAAAGTTAAATCAGGATCAGATAAACCATCTAAACAGTCCCCTAACCCCTAGAGAAATAGGAGTAGTCATTAAAAATCTCCCAACCAAAAAAAGCCCAGGACCAGATGGTTTTAGTGCAGAGTTATATCAGACCTTCAAAGAAGACCTATTATCAATACTCTTCAAACTATTCCACAAAATAGAAACAGAAGGAACACTCCCTAGTTAATTCTATGAAACCACAATTATGTTTATACCTACCCACACAAAGACCCAACAAAGAGAACTTTAGATCAATTTCCTTTATGACTATTGATGCAAAAATATTCAATAAAATTCTCGAAAATCTAAGAACACATCAAAACAATCATTTATCATGATCAAGTAGGCTTCATCCCAAGGATGCAGGAATGGTTCAGTATATGGAAATCCATCAATGTAATCCACTATATAAGCAAACTCAAAGAAAAAAAGACACATTAGATGCTGAGAAAGCATTTAATAAAATTCAATACCCCTTCATGGTAAAAGTCTTGGAAAGATCAGGAATTCAAGGCTCATACATGAACATAGTAAAAGCAATATATAGCAAACCAGTAGCCAACATC
Organism: Mus minutoides; assembly: GCA_902729485.2. Lineage (NCBI taxonomy): Eukaryota > Metazoa > Chordata > Mammalia > Rodentia > Muridae > Mus > Mus minutoides. The sequence goes on along the minus strand of LR749974.1, from coordinate 1,057,966 downwards.
AAACTAAATGGAGAGAAACCTGAAGCAATCCCACTAAAATCAGGGACCAGACAAGGCTGCCCACCCTCTCCCTACCTATTGAATATAGTACTCGAAGTCCTAGCCAGAGTAATTAGACAACAAAAGGAGGTCAAAGGGATACAAATTGGAAAGGAAGAAGTCAAAATATCACTATTTGTAGATGATATGATAGTGATCCTAAAAACTCCACCAGAGAACTCCCAAACCTGATAACTTCAGCAAAGTGGCTGGATTTAAAATTAACTCAAACAAATCAGTAGCCTTTCTCTACTCAAAGGATAAATGAGCCGGGCGGTGGTGGCGCATGCCTTTAATCCCAGCACTTGGGAGGCAGAGGCAGGCGGATTTCTGAGTTCGAGGCCAGCCTGGTCTACAGAGTGAGTTCCAGGACAGCCAGAGCTATACGGAGAAACCCTGTCTCGAACCACCCCCCCCCCAAAAAAAACAAACAAAGGATAAATGGGTTGAGAAAGAAATTAGGGAAATGACACCCTTCACAATAATCATAAATAATATCAAATACCTTGGTGTGACTCTTACAAACAAGTGAAAGGTCTGTATGACAAGAACTTCAAGTCTCTGAAGAAAGAAATCGAAGAAGATCTCAGAGGATGGAAAGATCTCCTGTGCTCATGGATTGGCAGGATTAATATAGTAAAAACGGCCATATTGCCGAAAGCAATCTTTAGATTCAATGCAATCCCCATCAAAATTCCAAGATGGGGGGAGAAAAAAAATTCCAACTCACTCTTCATAGAGTTAGAAAGGGTGATTTCTAGATATGAGCTTGAGAAATTCAAAGGCAGTGCCATTCACATTGTTGTGAAAGTGTGCAGGAGAAAGCAAAGCTGAATTCTTCTTCCTGTAGACTGGCAGGGTTCAGGAATCTTCACTTAAAGCATACAAACTGATCTCAGTTAAGCAAGAATAGTTTATTGAATCTATATCATAATACTGGACATCCAGGATCGCAAAAAGAACTGCCAGAGCCTAATTGCAGTACTACTGTGCTCTCAGGGTAGACTTTGCATAGGAAAAGCCAGGCTCAAAAGTTTAAAGGACAAGGAGGGGAGCAGTTGGCTTACTGGGCAAAGTATTATCAGCTAACCTTTAAGCTGATTGGTCCTGAGTAAGGTAGGGGGTTGGTGGATGGGTGATGAACAAGGGAATTTCAGAACATTGAGATAACAAAGCTTGAGTATTATAACCATAACTTTTTGGCTTATTAGTAGCATTCTTCGGTGTCAGCCACAAAAACCACAGTGAACTCACACGTAGGTGCAGGAAGGGCTGCCCAGTGGTCAGCTCTGACTCAAGCCATTTTAGACATAACAGTTTATATTGACCTTTGATTTTATGGGTCCTACATAAAGCTCTGTGGAATGTCTTATGATTAGCCAACCTCACACAGCACATTCAGAACATACAGAGCAAACCATACAGGGCATGTGGTCAGCACGTCCTTGAGGCAACGTCTCTCTGCCAATGACTGGCAGGCATGTTACAGCAACAATATGAAATAGCTGGCAGGCATGCAACAAAATGGCTACAGTTATTGTGGGGGTGGGGGCGTGTCAACCATAACATAAGACAAGGGGTAGACAATGTCTCGGTCTTAACCACTGAGGGCAAAGAGAACCCAGGAGGATTCAAGGTAGTATGTCACCACCCTGGTCCTGCAAGTAGAGGAGTGTGACTGGTCAATTGGAGCGGGAGGTTCCACTACACAGAGAATGCAGGAGGGATCCTGGTGAAGCTGGGGCTAAAGTCAGGGAGGATAGTTTAAAAGTCTGTCTCTAGGGCTGGGAGGTTGCTCAGTTGCTAAAATGTTCGCACTATGAAGACCTGAGTTGTATTTCCAAGTAGAAGAGCCAGCGCTGGGAGACCGTGGTATGCAGACCCCTGGGACTCTGGGCACTCAATCTAGCCTAGTTGGTGAGTTCCAGATTAATGAGAGACCCTGTTTCTGGATCAAGAGTGAGTACTGCTTCTTCACAGGACCCAGGAGTGGTGTTCAACTGCCTATAATTCCAGCTTCAGGTGATCCAACGCCTCTGGCCTCAGCTCACAAGTGTATATAGACACACACAGACACATGAATGATAAAGTAAATCTTAAAAATAACACAAAGTGGATGGTGCTGCCTCAGACTGCTTATGTTAATGCACTCACATAAAGACACACGTTCATGGGATAGTGGTGATGTGATGCACGCCTTTAATCCCAGCACCCAGGAGGTACAGGCAGGCAGATCGCTGAGTTTAAGACCAGCCTAGCCTACAGAGTGAGTTCCAGGACCCACAGGGCTACACAGAGAAACCCTGTCTCAAAAAAAAAAAAAGACACACATTAATAAATGCGCGTGCCTGTGTGTGTGTGTGTGTGTGTGTGCACCCACACACACCTATATTCAGAGGAGCAGGACATCCACATACCCTCTCAGACCTCACACCTCACAGAGCTTAGCTAGTTCCAAGTACAGTGGAGAAACTGAGTCAAGGCTTAGAGACCTGAAGGAAGCAGCAAGCCAGGGGTTCAGGACTTTAATCAGGACTAAAGTCTTCAAGCTTGAAATGGATAAAAAGATCTCCTATGGAGCTGGAGTAGCAGTTAAGAGCCCTAGCTATTCTTGCACAGAATCTAGGCTCAATTGACATCACCCCTCTTGCGCCCCCTAGTGGTTCACAACCTACTTTAACCTCTTCTGGCCTCAGAGGGCACCAGGCACACATGTGGTGCACAGACATGCATGCAGGCAAAATACTCATACTTATAAAATGATCAGATAAGGGGCTGGTGAGATGGCTCAGTGGGTAAGAGCACCCGACTACTCTTCCGAAGGTGTTAAGTTCAAATCCCAGGATCCACATGGTGGCTCACAACCATCCGTAACGAGATCTGGCGCCCTCTTCTGGAGTGTCTGAAGACAGCTACAGTGTACTTACATATAATAAATAAGATAAATCTTTAAAAAAACAAAAACAAAACAAAAAAAAAACAAAAACAAAAAAAATGATCAGATAATAAAATCCATAAATAAAAAAAAGCTCAGTCTTGTGGCTGTAGGGCTGACCAGCTCTGTCTGCTCAGCAGTAGCCCACAGAGGGTGGCGACATTGTAGATTCTGATGGATGTGAATGTATGAGAGCAGAATGGAGTTTTTTTTTTTTCTGAGTCAGGGATTCTCTATGTAGCCCTGGCTGTCCTGAAACTCGTCCTGTAGACGAGGCTGGTCTCAATTTCAGAGATCTGCCTGCCTCTGCCTCCTGAGTGCTGAGATTCAAGGTGTGAGGCCAGCCTGGTCTACACAGAGTTAACTTTATTGAATCATATCAATCCCTATCTAGCTTCCAAATCAATGAGACTCAGACTGTGGTTTATTTATTTAGCTCTTATGCAATTATTGGGGCATCTCCCCTAATCTATATTTCTATAGACTTGCTGTTTGTGTCTTCCTGGGTGGTTTCTGCCCCACCAGCCTGTCCTCAGGGTCCATGTCACTCAGACATGAGCCTCTGGTCCATCCTATCTATCTATCTATCTATCTATCTATCTATCTATCTATCTATCTATTGGAGACCTCCTGTTCTGTTTTCCACTTCCTTCACTCCTTCCTTCTCATGATCCTACCTGAGCAGCCTTGCCTAGTAACTGAAGCTCCACCTCCTCTATTCTACCCAGTAATTGGCTGTCACCACCTTTATTTAACCAATAGTTTCAAATCAGGGAGCAAAGTTTTCATAGCATCATTTGGTGTACATGAAGATTTGCTTGTTGGGGGCGACCAGATCTTGGGGGCCAATATTTAGCTAATATATTATTAGCACATAGCAGCACCAGACCAACCCCCAACAACATAGAAAGTTTTTCTTTTCTTTTTTTTTTTTTTTTTGGTTTTTCGAGACAGGGTTTCTCTGTATAGCCCTGGCTGTCCTGGAACTCACTTTGTAGACCAGGCTGGCCTCAAACTCAGAAATCCGCCTGCCTCTGCCTCCCAAGTGCTGGGATTAAAGGCGTGCGCCACCACGCCCGGCAACATAGAGAGTTTTAAACTAGCCAGGGATACGTAGTGAGACCCTGTCTCAAATTAAAGGGGGGGAGGGCCAGGGGCCGGGGGGGGTGGGGGGTTGGGCTGCAGCTCAGCTGGTAGAGCAGTTGCTAGACTATTGCAAACATTTTTTCTTTTGATTTTTTTCCCCCTCAATCTCGACATTGAATGCCTGTAAGAAACACAGAAATCATCTTAAAATCAGAATCTCGGGGATTGTAATATAGAGATGATTTACAGCCCTGAACCTGACATAGCAATAAACACCACAGTTATTGGTGGGCACCCAAGATGGCCCAGACTATAAGGGGGCTTGCTGCCACAGCTGACTGCCTGAGTTCTATCCTCAGAACCCATATGCTCAAAGAAGACGACCGATTCCCACAAGCTGTCCCCTGATCTTGCAAATGTGTGCATGTGTGAACACACATTACATTAATGTGTGAAAAAAAAAGTTAAGGAGCTGAGAGAGATGGCACAGCGACTTAGAGTACATGCTATTCTTCCAGAGGGCCGGAGTTCAGTTCCTTAAGGTGGCATCCACCTCAAACAGCTCGAAACTGCCTGCTCACAACTCCAGCTCCGGAGGAATGGTCGGCACTGGGCTCATGGTACATACCCACACACTCACATAATTAAACATGTAAAAAAAAAAAAAAAGAAGTTTAAAAATGGTGCCATTAGCCGGGCGTGGTGGCGCACGCCTTTAATCCCAGCACTCGGGAGGCAGAGGCAGGTGGATTTCTGAGTTCGAGGCCAGCCTGGTCTACAAAGTGAGTTCCAGGACAGCCAGAGCTACACAGAGAAACCCTGTCTCGAAAAACCAAAAAAAAAAAAAAAAAATGGTGCCATTGCTAATTGTGATGTGTGTGCCTTCGTTGAGTGGTGGATCTAGCATGGAAAGGAGGGGGCCAGAGATGGGGCTCAGTGAGTGCACACATGCTCAGTATGCACAAGACCCTGGGCTTGACCATCAGCACCACAGCAACTGGGCACAGCGGCTGTCTTAGGGTTCCTATTGCTGTGATGAAACTCCATGACTAAACTACGTGGGGAGGAAAGGGTTAATTTGGCTTACACCTCCACACCATAGTCCATCACTGAAGGAAGTCAGGACAGGAACTCAAACAGGGCAGAAACCTGGAGGCAGGAGCTGATGCAGTGGCCATGGAGGAGTGCTGCTTACTGGCCTGCTCCTCATGGCTTGCTCAGTCTGCTTTCTTATAGAGCCCAGGACTACCAGCCTAGGATGGTACCACTCACAAACTCCCTATCTTCCATCTCAGGTTGTAGGTGACAAGTCTTTGTCCAGTTCTGGGGACTTGACATTTTTTTTTAAAGATTTATTTATTTATTATTATATGTAAGTGCACTGTAGCTATCTTCAGACACACCAGAAGAGGGCATCAGATCTCATTACAGATGGTTGTGAGCCACCATGTGGTTGCTGGAATTTGAACTTAGGACCTCCAGAAGAGCAGTCAGTGCTCTTAACCACTGAGCCATCTCTCCAGCCCCTATTTTTATTTTTTAAAGAAAGTGTGTCATGTATTTATGTTGGCCACAAGATCACTGTGTATCCAAAGATGACGTTAAAATTGTTTGTTTGTTTTATGAGACAGGGTTTCTCTGTGTAGCCCTAGCTCTCCTGGAACTCACTCTATAGACCAGGCTGGCCTTGAATTCAGAGATCCACCTGCCTCTGCCTCCCGAGTGCTGGGATTAAAGGCGTGCGCCGCCGCCACCACCACCACCGGCGAACTTTTTATTTCCCTTGACTCCACCCCTAAATACTGGGGTTACAGGTGTGCACTATGGTGCTGTTTTATATCAACAGGCTAGAGTCACCTGAGAGGAGAGAACAGCTAATGTAATGTCTCCATAAGATCTGGCTATAGAGCCAGGCAGTGGTGGCGCACGCCTTTAATGCCAGCACTTGGGAGGCAGAGGTAGTGGATTTCTGAGTTCGAGGCCAGCCTGGTCTACAAAGTGAGCTCCAGGACAGCCAGTGCTACACAGAGAAACCCTGTCTTGAAGAAAAAAAATCTGGCTATAAGTAAGCTGTAGGGCATTTTCTTAATTAGTGATGTGGGAGACCTGAACCCATGGTGTAAAAGTAACTTTTATCCACCTGATGTAGCTGTGGCCTCTGGCTTACTGCTTACTGCCTACGCCTGGAAGCCTCTAGCCTCCATGCAACCTAACCTAGGCCTAGAATGTTTTCAGCCTCTGAGTCTTACTGCTGAATAAGCTCACCCTTTTGAGTTCTTTCTGAGCTCTGGCTGGCTGGTTCAACTCAGCTGTTCTGGCTCAAACACCTCTCCGAGCTGACTGATTCAATCTGGCTTCTTTCTCTGTCTCTTTTGCTCTGCTTGGCCTCATATTAACCTTGGCAAGCTGGTCTAGTCTTCTGGCTCATTCTGTGTTCACCGTGTCTAGCTTTGTTCTCTCTCTGCAACCTGTCTCTCTATAACTGTCCTGGTGAAACTGCCTCCCCCTCTTCCCTCTCTCCCCCCCTTCCCCTTCCCCTTCCCCTCCTCCTCTCCCTCTCCGTCATAGCTTCCCTTTCCTCTCTCTTCTCATGAGAGCTGGGCGTATCCTATTCTGCCAAAGCTTCTGATTCATCACCTTGTCTGCCACTCAATTAGACATCACTTTCAAAGTGGATGCTTCCTTCTACAAACTAACTTTACCTTCACTGTTTGGGATTAAAGGTGTGTCCTAAGAGTGTGTCTGAATTCCAGCCAAAGGAATAAAAGGTATATGTTAAGGGCTGAGCCACACCACAACTAGAAACAGGTATTTTCAGTAACACAATCTTGGAGTTCACATATATGAACTCTATGTGTTCACTTAGCCTTGCTAAGTTTTCTAGAAAAGGATAGAAACAAATAGGTTAAAAAAGAAAAAAAGCCAGGCGTGGTGGCGCACGCCTTCAATCCCAGCACTTGAGAGGCAGAGGCAGGCGGATTTCTGAGTTTGAGGCCAGCCTGGTCTACAGAGTGAGTTTCAGGACAGCCAGGGCTATACAGAGAAAAACCTGTCTCGAAAAAAAAACAAAAACAAAAACAAAAACAAAAACAGAAAGAAAGACCCACAAATCTGGGGCAGGAAGATGGTGAAGCAGGAAATAATGCTTGTTGCCAATCCTGATGCCTGGAGTTTGCTGTTTGGGACCCACACGGGGGAAGGGGAGAGCTGACCTCTGCAATTTGTCCTCTGACCTCTGACCTCTGCTTGTGTGTCATGGCAGGCTCACACACACACATAAACATAATCAACAAAATGTAGTAATAAATAATAATAATAAATAATACCTCATGGGCAGTGCTTCAGGTTTCGGGGCTTTAGCTTAACAGGGTCACAGAGGTCATAGAATAAGACTTTGGAAGGTGGGGGGAGGGGGACCCTTGCTGTAAGCCTTGGATTTTTTTTTTTTTTTTTTTTTTTGGTAAGAGTTTTCCAAAGTCAGTGGTTAAACTTTGAGTTTTTTTTTCCCTATTGGCTAGATATAACTATCATTTAAAATAACCTTAAAATTTGGGGGTGTTGGGGTTCAATGGTGTAAAGCTTGTCTGGCAACCACCTGGTTCCAGGCCTCGCCCTGAAAACAAACAGAAACAGCAAAAACTTCACAATGAAGTAGAGTTTGATTTTAAAAGACCATGACTCACATGTCCGAGTTATCTCCCTCTATCGTCTGCCTATCTGTCGTCTCTGTCTGTCTGTCTGTCTGTCTGGTTTGCTGAGGCAGAATCTCATGTAGCCTTTGTAGCCCAGGAGGCCCTTGAGCTCCCAATCCTCCTGCCTCTGCTTCCCAAGAGCCAGCTCCGATTCACGTGTCCACTTCACGTTATTTCATTGTGTCTCTGTGGACATACTTACAATTCTTTGCATCTCTTGGCTCCTGTAGTTAGGTTGGAGTCTACTTTGGGATATTTACATTAGGGAATTGGTATAAATGACAAGAAATCAATACCTCTCACCCAGTTTGGAGACGTGTAGTGATTGTGGTGAGGACCCTCTGGGCTCCGAGGGGCAGATTTCTGTACATGGAGTGAGAAGTCTAAGTGTGGGCAGAGCGATCAAGGCCAGCTTCACACAGCCACTCTCTGCATTGTTTCCAAAATCTTGGATGGTTGGAGCTCTAAACAGAAGTGACTGGGAGAGACTTTAGGGGCGGTTCTCAAGTCGATCTTGAACAATGGCGCCACCTAGTGTCCAAGAACAGACTGCCACCAAAGAGGACTAAAAAAATTCCTCTTCATCTGGACTCTAGAGTCTAGAGACACCCTGCCCTCCACTGCCGCTGTTTCCGTTTCCTTTTCTTTCCACACTTCCGTTCCTCTACTTCCGGAGTGAATTTTATCTAGTCTTTCCACGGTAATTAAGTTGTAATTAAGTTTTTGAAAGGTTATCAGGTGAAAATCGACGCTGTTTGTTACATAGAACAAACTTGCAAGTTTTTCTTCTTGTGGGTCACATAAATGTTATTACATCTCCCAAACCTGCCCCATATTCTTCCTGGAAAAAGTCAGACTAAGTATCTTTTTTTTTTTTTTAAAGATTTATTTATTTATTATATGTAAGTAGCTGACTTAAGACACTCCAGAAGAGGGCATCAGATCTCATTACAGATGGTTGTGAGCCACCATATGGTTGCTGGGATTTGAACTCATGATCTTTGGAAGAGCAGTCAGTGCTCTTATCTGCTGAGCCATCTCTCCAGCCCGTCTTTTTTTTTTTTTTTTTTTTTTATGTTAAATTTAACCAACAGCGTTTGATTCACTCTGTGTTTTACAGGTAGATGGGTGGGAGAATTGCCCTAACTCTGCTAGGGCAGTTAATGGGTCGCTAGATTTTATTTTTATCAGAGTCAGTGCCATTTATTTGAAGAGAAAAAATTGTGAATGGTTGAACTCTCAGTTGAAGAGGCTTCTAGGAGCTGGAGTAAAATCCAGAGTCTCCAGTTCCTTCTTGAATGTTTTACTTTGCACCTAGCACATTGAAAAATCAGGGAAGCCCTCCATGGAAATGAACGCCTTTGTCCTCTGGTCTGAGCTGAATTGAAGGACGGCTAGTTGGTTGGCTCAGCGCCTCTTTTCTAGTCCTGACAACTTTCATCTTTTCAATACGAATAAACTCAGGGATTGTCATTTATCAGTTACTGTCTGTTGCTATGAGAAGACATGCCCAAAAGCAACTTACAGAAGGAAGGGTTTAATTGGCCTTATGATTCCAGAGGGATAAGAACCCCTCATGACAACGAGGCATGGTGGCAGGGATAAGATACCACCGCAGCTGCAGGGCAAAGGAACTGAGAGAGCACATCTTCAACGGCAAGCACAAAGCATGGAGGGGGACCTGGAAGTCCAGCAAGGCTATGAGCTCTCAGATCACCCCCCCACACACACACACACTAGCAAGGCCTGCAGCCCCTCCCCAAACAGTACCAACAACTGAGGACTGAGTGTTCAAATATCTGAGCCTTTGAAGGACATCTGTCATTAAAAATGTCTGTTACTGGCGGGCAGTGTTGGCATAGTCTTTAATCTCAGCACTTGGGAGGCAGAGGAAGGAAGATCTCTTGTGAGTTTGAGGCCAGCCTGGTCTACAGAGTGAGTCCAGGACAGCCAGGGCTACACAGAGAAACAGTCTTGAAAAAAAAAACGACAAAAACCAAACCCAAACAAAATTTGTTACTTTCCTACTACTGTGATAAAACATCCCAACGGAAGCAATTTTAGACATTTCCCTCTGGGCTTGTGGCTTCAGAGGGCTAGGGTATGTAATGGCAGGGTCAGCAGGTGGCAGACTTGGAAGCCAGAGCCACAAGCTAAGAGCTGGGGGCTCACATCCTGAACCACAAGCTGAGGTAACTGACTAGGAACACAAGGTGGCTCTTGAGACCTCAAAGTCCTCGTTGACAGTGTTCTTCCTGCAAGGCCACGCCTAAATATCCCCTGTCTAGACGCCTCTGACTTAGGGAGACCAGCACACCATCACAGGGATGTTTCAGACATTCCCAAATGGAAACCCAGGAAGGGAGAGCGCTCTACCTGAGGTAGCAGCACAGGCGGTGGCAGCACAGGCAGAGCTGTGATGCTGAGGGAAAGCTGCGATGTGTCTGTGTGGGAGAGAGGCTACCACAGACCTCACTTCTCCCAGGATCCCTCTTTTTAATCAAGGATTCAGAAATCTTGAGACACAAAGCTTTGCTTTATGCCTGGCCCACGGGTTGGCAGTCAAAGCCATGGTCACCTGTATAGGCAACTTTATCAGAACCTTCTAGGCTCACCCTCTTTTACAGGATGGCAGCAGTTTGGCCTGAGGAAAGAGATTCAAGTGTTTTCACCCTCTTTTGGTGTTTTCAAAGCCCTGGCTGTTGGGGAACTTGCTGTGTAGACCAGGCTGGCCTTGAACTCACAGAGAGTACATTATATTTTCTTTATGCTGGGCTAGAGATGAATGCAGGGTTTCCCCCATGCTAGGCAAGCAAACCACCACTGAGGTCCACCAGTCTCTTTTCTTTAGAAGTTAAAAACCCTACTAGGGAACAGTCCCCAGTACCCACACGTGGGTCAAACTATTAAACAGAATATATCAAGACAGCTCTCCCCTTATTTAATAAGTATCCATTTCATCAGAATGGGACAAGCTGAATGTGTTTAGCCTGGTGCTGTCTCACTAGACACTGGAGGGTGCGGGTCCTGTTAAGTTTGTTTTGCATGGGCTCAGTGCAGAAGACACGCCCTTTCTTTCTCTATGAAGGAACTACTCTTTGGATGACTCTCTACCTTCCTGCCCCAAGTTTCAGGACCACGGCATCCTGGTTTTCCCCAGAACTATTTTTGTTCATTCCCTGGAGAAAAAGTTAACTGTCCAGTTTCTTCTCCATCTGCATGTTCTAAACATGGCAACCCCATGTCAAATCAGAGAATACCTCTCTGATTTGGGGCTGATGTCATCTTCAGTTTCTCACTAGCATGTATAAGAGTACAATGGCTCCATTTTGACATTTTTATACGTCTGCACTTTGGTGGTATCCACCCACTACCCCCCTTCCTATTTTCATGGCCCTTGCGGGTGTGACTCAGTGAGTAGACTTAGGGTTACATACAGCAGCGTACCAGCAGCTGCCCTACTGAAGACAACTGCAGCCACAGCCTGGTGATCCCTGGGCAGGGATGGGTCCTTGTAAGCCTCTCTCAAATGTAAATTATGTATTTTACAGTTCTTTTATCCAACTGGGAGGTGGCAAACATCTGGATTCTAGACTAGATAAAACCTGTGTCATTTGCTCTTTTTATCTCAGTGACCCCAAGACAGGCTTTACCTACAGCCCTTTACTTTTTACTGTGGATGCCCACATGTGCGCTAACTGGCCCTTTGGTAGGTCTATGGGTAATTTATCCTTATGATCTCTTTGAGGTTTAATCCCGTTCATTTGACCAAGATTTAGTTGACTTTTTGTTATAGCATTTTAAAATTTGTCAACATTTTAACCCAAGGGTACACTTGAGAATTCTCAAGGATGTCGCAGGTGTTCAAGGAAGGAATTGACAGGCTGAGCTGTGGTGGTGAGGTACTTGGGAGGGTAACCAGTGAAACTCTGTCTCAAAAACAAAACAAAGCAACCCCCCCCCCCCCCCCCCCCCCAGAAAACAAAACAAAGCCAGGGAATTGAGAGCTGGGTGACTAGCCTGTGTCCAATTCCTGTATACACTCACTGGGGCTGGCCCATCTCGCATCATCCCATTCCTAGCTATCACTGTTAACCTGTTGCCCCGTGTTCTCAGGATTCCCTGCAGCAACAACTGAAGACCATTTCCCCTGCTTCTTAAAATAACACAAAGCACTAGGACACAGACATAAAAACCAAGCCATTTAATTGTATCTTTGAAGGTAAACAATACATGGCCTTGGACCCCAAGCCCTAAGAATGCTAGTTACAGGTCCAAAATGTGGTGTGGTCTCTAGAGTTCAGAAGGTCTGAGCTCAAGTGTTGGGTGGCATTGTGTGGGATCCATGAATTCCATTTAGCAATTATGAAAACTACCGCAGATCCCATGGATCTTGTAATATAGGAAAAAAATCCCTTTTAAGGATAAAAGGAAGAGCGCCCAAGGCTAGGTTGTTCTCCTGAAGTGGGACACCTGAGCCACCACACCCCCGACTCATGCAACTGAAGCTGTAGCGTAGGGCTGAGATCGGTCCTTTTGTCTATTCTTCTCCACAATGCCACAGCAAGGATGACCAGGGCAGAGCGCTTGTCCACAAGCACTGAATGTGACAAAGGACCCTCTTAGTGGCACACGGAGTTAAGTTTATAAGATTTTAATTTACCAATTAAAAAAGCTACACCGTTTACTTTTTCTCCTTTTTCTCTTCTTTCTTTGAGTCGCTCTTCTCCTTCTCTTTGTCATCTTTTCTCTCCTTCTTGCTCTCCTCCTTTTCCTGTCCCTCCTTCTTCTCTGCATCCCGGTTGGCAATCTTGTTGTTGATGAGGTTATGCAAGGCGACCACAGAGCGGATCAGCGAGGCCAGGTACACCACCACCATCTGGTCATTGGTCTTCAGGTAGAAGGCCTTAACGAACTCCTGCAGACTGGCGTCCGGCAGCAGGTTGAAGACGTCCTGCAGCTGGTATATGATCTGGTGGTTGATGGGCAGCTTGCCGCTGGCTACCTTCTCCAGGTAGCTCCTGATATCCAGGAGCTTAGAGTTCAGTCCCTTCAAGCCATGGACCTGGTTTGTGATCCGCTGGGAGAGAGTTCCCACTGTAGTGTCCTTGATGTCTCTGCAACAGCCCATAAGAAAGGCAGAAAGGCATCAGCCCATATTGCCCACAATGTAAGGATGGTCTGGAACAACCGTTCAGAGCTACAACAACCTTCTGGTAATCTGGGTCTTTGGTAACTTATGCGTGTAAGGCCAGAAGACAACATCAGCTTCCCCTGGAGCTGGTCGGTCACCTGACAGGGCCGCAGGGAACTAAACTCAGGCTCTCAGTAACAACAGCCACCCATCCCCAGCCCTCACAGGTAACTGTGTTTATGGAGTACCTTGGCTTCTCTGGTTTATAAAGGATAACATTTTCCCACCTGCTTTGCTACAATGTTGAGCAACTTAAATCAGTCAGTGGTCATCTTCAAAACCAGGAATTATTAGCGGTAGGTGAAAATGAAGTCTTTCAAGTATGGCTTATACATAAATCCTACCCCAGGATGAAGATTCTCTGCAGAAACCCTGTTAACGGTGAGCACAGGCCTGCTCTTACAGACCTGCATCCTGTCACAGTCAGCACTATGAATTCTGGACAAGACATGCTGTCAGAGTCACACATTCTCAGACAGGATATTTCAGAGGAAGGGCTGGAAGTGGAAGCTCCTGCCTTTATTCCTAGCACCTTGCAGGAGGCAAGAGGACTGTGAATTTGACTAACCTGGGCTACAGTGAGGCCGGTTTAAAAATCAGAAAGAAAGAAACTAAAGGGCTAGACCAAGAGAAGCATAGCACATGACAGGATGACACCTGACCTGGAGGTCACATGCTACAGCTGACTCTGGTACTGTCCAACTGCCCCCCAACCTACCCAAAAAAGCTGGCTTCAAATTCAGAGATCCACCAGCTTCTGCCTCCTAAGAACTAGGATTCTAAGTGCGGACCACCACGCCCAGCCTGACAGCTTCTCAGGGCATGAGATGCCTTGGAACTGTGAGCTGCAAACTGAACCTGGCTCCTTAATGCTCCTTACCGCTGGGCTCTGCATACTCACCTTAGTAAGTGTTCCACTCCGACTTCCTCAGCCTCCTCCGCTCCAATCTCACTAGTCACATGCTCAAAAGTTTTTGATGTTGGCGTCCCATCCTGTAAGAGGCTCAACTGTTGTTACTATTTTCGACAAGCCAATTGGCACGTCTCTCTTCTCATATCTGAATCTTTTGCAGTCAGACTGTTTCATGGCTATACGACAAAGACTTCCACAGCAAAGGTGGGGTCAGGTTCACTTTGAAAAATAAGCCCTCAAGGCTAAGACAGGTCTGCAGACACTGCTGCTAGCCTGTTTGCATGGTGCTGCCGCTATGCTGTTCTCTGAACAAAGTTTTCTTGTCAAGGAAAACTGTGGTATTCCCTCAAGTACACACTGGTGGAGGTGGGGTAGGCTGGGAAGACGCAGGTTAAGAGTTTGGTTATTTCTAGAATGGAAAATACAGACTACCCACACTTGAGGCACACCCATGTCAACACATTTAAATTAACCATGTCCCCTGGATCACATGACCCAGAAGTATAAAAGCATCCACCGAGGGGCTGGGTCATTTACATCTAGTGACTCAATGGTGAAGCCAGAGAAGACACTTTTTAGCCCTGTTGCCAGTCCAGGCCATGTCCTTCTACAAGGGCTCTACAGATTGCAAGGATCCACCAGTTTGTGCTAAGTGAGTTGCAGGGCCTTGGGCAAGTCTCTCAAGTCACACTGCACATTGGACCCACTGGAAGTGCGGCTGGTCCTCATATTACTCAGGATGGTATGAGGATTCCCTCAAGTCACTCTAGTCTCTGGACACTAGGATGACCTGAGCCTTCCAGGCTTCTAGAACTTTCTGACAACTGGGTCAGGACCAGGAATAAAAGCTTTACTGCAACCAAACAACATCTGGATCTAAGCTCCTTGGGGCTGCAAAAGAACAGGACAAGGCTTAGTGTAAGGCGGGAGGGCACCACCCTAGAACAACTCTTTTCAAATTCTAAAACCATAGTAAGAAATATTACACTCTTAATCCCTCGTGACTCACACTGATAAATACTCTGTGCCCGTCCTCCCAACCTTGTCACATCAGGTCCTAAGAGCCCCCACCCAGCTCTCCCGAGGACAGAGAAAGAAAGGCTACCTCCTGCGCAGTGCTCTACTCAACGCAACTCCAGCCGCAAAGACCGCAGGTTTTGCCACCTGGCACTTGACAGCTCTGTCTTGCTATGTTTGAAAACCCAGGGCCTGTCTGAAGAGACTGCACCTCAGGAGGACACTGCACACTGTAGCAGGCCTGGCCTTTCCCTTGTTGTGAAAGTCTCTGTGTAACCACTCAACTGCTTGGTCTCAATAACGACTCTGGCCTTCACCTCACTACTCAAGGCTTCAGTTTCTTTAGTGAAAAAGGATCGTGGGTTTCTCTGTCATTTTCTATTTCTAAAATGAGATGTTTAAAAAACTCAAGGCTGGTCTGCTAGCAGGACTCAACCTTCTCTTTGTTATAGAGAGTGAGAGATTTGTTAAGTTGAACATGGAAAACCAAACCAAACCAAAAAGCCACCAAACTCACCCAAGAACTTGCTAACCCACTCTCCAGCCCAAAGCAGGTGACTTACGTCATGAACTTCCTCCACAGAGATGTAGGCTTCAGTGGGCAGTCCCAGATCCTTTGGCTTCACGTCGATAATGACCAATACCTGGCAGAAAAACCCAGCTTAGCACATGGCTTCCCTCTTGACACAAGGAACACTTTAGGCCTTCTTCTGACCACTCGACCATTTTCTTCAGCCAATTAGAAACAAGCCAGATGTTCAGCAAAGGAAGTTTACATTTCATGCGATGCAGTCATTTTACCTCTGCTTCTCTCCCACCCAGATCCTTTTTTCAAACTTACATTTTTTAAAAAAATTTACACTTAAACACTGCATTTTGCTAGAGAGAGAGACAGAGAGACCATACAGAATTGTGGAAGTTGGTTCTCTCCAATGTGGGTCTGGTGACCGGGCTGCCACCCTGCTGGCCCACGAGCCATTCTTCACTTTAGTTTCCTCATTTAAAGACAACATCTAGTTCCTGAGAGGATTAAGTCATTATGTACAGGGTACAAGCAGGTGCTAGTAAATACTCTAGGTCACAACAAATTAACCCAGAGCTACACATTACTGCCAAAGGCTTTGGAAAAGCAACAGAACTTTGCTACCCAGGTCTTCTGAGGAGGCTGTTACTTGAGTAGGGGCAGAGAGCATCACAGTGCTCTGACAACAGTGTACTTACTGAGTTTGGGCAGTATCTCTTCATGAGTTCATTGATGGCGATGTCGTTCTTGTGCAGTTTGGGGCCGGTGTGGTACCACCCAACTATCCTTTCTCTGGCTGGGAAGCAAAACCAGTAAGTTTTAATTATTTCATCAGGATTCGTTCAACTGACTGACAAACAGTAAGAACACCAGCACTTACTTAGGCTTTCTGCCTCTGAGAATTACAGACCAAAATAAACCTTGACACATCTGTGAAATCTAAAACTCCAAACAGAATTCTAAGAGTAAGCACTGTGCAGCCCAGAGGCATCCACGTCCCACGTAAACTGACAGATCAGTTCCAGAGCAAGAATGAGTAAATTCAAGTTCCCACCCCAGAGACACTAGCTGCCCTCAAAGAGCATCAGCATACTTTGCTACAACTAAAGGCTCTAGGGCAGGCAGCAGGGAGGGCCAGCCCAGCCGCCAGCCTTAGACTATGACTGGGGTTTGTTTATTCTACCTCAGTTCTTTATTACTACTAGTCTAGCTTCACTTGGTCCAGCTAAGTGAATCAATCCTTGACAATATACAAAAGACCAGGTGTAAATACACACACGCACACACGCACACACACACACACACACACACACACACACACACACATGCGTACATGCACACACTTAGAAACTCAGACTTACCATTGACCTTCTTGAACATCCCATACATGTTTTCCAAATAATCATGGTCTAAAAACCAGACAGAATCATCTTTGTCATCTTCATCAAAAGGTACTAAAGAGAAAGGGAAAAAGAGAAAATAAAAGCCTTAGCCTAGAGCTACAAGTTCAGCCACAGTGGACCCTCAGCGGTACCTGCCGCACTATGTGAACTGTCCAGTGCAGCTCTGCTTCGCCTTTATTCAAACCCCCCACACTCCCAGCTTCTCTTAAAATGCTGAAGACTTAGATACCCCAAGGAAGAGCCTTAAAAAGAACACCCACACTCTGACTTGCTAAAGGCCCAATTCCTGCACGGTCCTCTTAAAGATCACAGATCTTGCCGGCAATAACACATGGAGCATAAACGTAATGTTCTGGGAAAGATTCGTTACAAAGTGTAAGGGAAACAGTCCCCATCTCTCTCCTTGCTCCACCAAAGCCAGGGTTCAAATGTTTAGTGCTGGAGCTGACAAGCTACCTGATGGCTTGTTCTGAAATGCAGCCAGGCCACCGTGTCACAGTCTGTAGCAGCCCTTGCACTCCAACAGCTGAGCTGAGAAGCTACAACAGACTGCAAATTAAAAATAGCCACTCTCTGGACTAGCTGGGGGCCGTTGGTCTCCCTTTCCACATACAACAATTCGGAAACATCAGGATCTTCGGGCTGTAGTAAAAAAGTTTTTTTTTTTTGTTGTTTTTTTCTTTTTCTTTTTTTTTTTTATGTTTTTTTCGAGACAGGGTTTCTCTGTATAGCCTTGGCTATCCTGGAACTCACTCTGTAGACCAGGCTGGCCTTGAACTCAGAAATCCACCTGCCTCTGCCACCCGAGTGCTGGGATTAAAGGCGTGCACCACCACGCCCGGCCAATTGTTTTTTTTCCAGACAGGGTTTCTCTGTGTAGCCCTGGCTGACCTGGAACTCACTTTGTAGACCAGGCTAGCCTCAAACTCAGAAATGAGCCTGCCTCTGCCTCCCGAGTGCTGGGATTAAAGGAGTGTGCTACCACCGCCCAGCTTAATTTTTTTTTTTTTTTTGGTAAGTAAACAGACATTCTAACCATGCTCAGCAAAATCAAAAACTTATCCTTTACCTGCAAAACTGTTGGACACATCAAGTACTTTCTTTTGCCATGATCCCAAAAGCACACCAACTACCCGCTTCTGGTTTCCAACCTTGCCAATTCTGAATGAGAAAAACAGGTGGTCAGTCACAGACACAGGTCGACAAAGCTGATACTTGCGACTGAGTTGCAAGTATCAACAACAAAGATACAATTTAGTTTATGTCGGAACTAAGGTCCATAAACAAATGTAACAGATTAGTTCCTGGTAGGGAAGATGAGGAAACATATCCCAACACACACTGGAAGGATACTTTCTAAAGATTGCAGATACTCTCTTGGAGAAAAAGTCATGCCTTATTTTTCTCTTTCTCTGCTTTCCTTTATCCTCTAAACTCTCTCCCTCCTCTCTACACTGAAATCTCTCCAGGAATGAAGCCCTAAGAGAAGCAACAGCCTTATGGTACAGCCAATTCATCTCTACATCTGCACAATGCCAACCAGCTCCAGACGCACTGCATCTTCTGGATAGCCTAGGGGCTCAGGCAGAGAGGCAGTCCACGCTGGGAGAAAGGCTGGACGGATGAGAAGGCTTTTGCTTTACCACTTCCATCTCAAACCTCCTGTGTGATTTTTCTCCTAAGTAGCTGCAAGCATATTGCTCGGCAAAGAATCATTTTCTTTAGCTACTAACAAGTTGCGCATTTGGAAACAACTTAATTCTATGCTAAGGAAACACACAAGCCACAGTGAAAGGAACATTACAACTCTTTAACTGTCCCAAGATCCATGATCTAACTGTAGTGTCTTGCTTAACATGGAGTCTGTACCCTAAATTTATGGTACAGGCATAATGAAATAAGGGGTTCTGTATCACTGGTGGCTATTTTTTTTTTCTTTCTTTCTCCTTTTTTTTTTTTTTGTCTTTTTGAGACAGGGTTTCTCTGTGTAGCCCTGGCTGTCCTGGAACTCACTTTGTAGACCAGGCTGGCCTCGAACTCAGAAATCCGCCTGCCTCTGCTTCCCGAGTGCTGGGATTAAAGGCGTGCGCCACCACACCAGGCTCTTTCTCCTTTCTTAATACTTCAAACGAGTTTCCACATGCTAATGGAAACTTCATCCATGGATCTTTAAAGCCCTCCTCCATTTGCCCCTTGATACAACTACCAGCAGTGTCTGTTCCCCCAACCTGATTCTTACCAATTGTTAAAATAAAACTTAAACAGTGCTCACCCCATCAGGACCCCTAGTATCCCACGGGACTAAAGCTGTATCTATTGTAGAAAAATAGCCTGCTCAAGACCCAGGCATCCCGAGCAATACAACTGAATTCAGAATCAAAAGCTTCCGTCTTAAGACTGTTTATTGGCTCTGGTTGAGTTAGCTGCACAAAGCCTGCTTCGGACCAGGCACTAGCGCCGACTCGACTGCGAACAGATTCCCTACTGGATCTTCATATTTGTTAACTCCTCACACTAATTATCTTGTAAAACTTCCGAACACGTGCAACAGGTCTGGCCGGATGAACGGCTGGAGCAGGCAAGGGTGGCAGTGAGCTAACCAAGGGAACAACTGTAGGCTGGCCCCAATCTGCACCTGCCTCATTTTTAGAGGTGAAAGCCGGCACCTTATTCATCCCCATTTTAAAGGTATCATCCGACCAGAATCCCAAATAGAAACTTGGTTACGATCACTGCCTCATCCAGAAAAACGTTCATCGGGGACTCCGAGACCGGGATTTCGGTGACAGCTTTTACAGGCACCGGCACACGAGACTGAAGCTCGGTCTTAAAACGGCGTCCAGCTGTTCTGGGAAAAGGCGCGGCCTCGGCGGGTAGCATCGTCCCGGTTCCGGGCCTTCAACAGGCGGGCCAGCAGGCTCAGGAGTGGCGGCCTCGGCGGGGGTGCGAGGCTGTCACTGGGTTCCGAGCATCGCGGTGTGGAGCCGCTGGGGTCGCTTGCCTCCCGCCCGTGTCCCCGGCCGCCGCGTTTGTGCCTGGCGCGCCCGTGACTCAGCAGCCCTGCGCCGTGTGGTCGCCACGCGCCACCCGCTCACCGGTTGAAATGATCCACCACACTGAGCAGCACCAGGGGGTGAACCACCACCTTCTGCACCGCCAGCTCCGGCATCGCGACACAGCCCGACCGCCGGCCCGGCTCCCTGCAACCCGCAAACACCGGCAACCGCAGCGACACAGGCCGCTCCTCCAGGCCCCAGCACCTCCCCTTCCGGTTTGACCGCTGCTACACAGTCGACTTCCGCTCCCAGAGCGCTTCGCGCTGATGCCCGCCCTGTCGCCAGGGGCGCCATCTTGAGAAAGGGAAAGAGGGAAAGAGCTGCCTTGCCTTCTGTGGGACTTAGGCTATTGATGAAATTTGGCTTATCCCTGGCTGCCCTGGAACTCACTTTGTAGACCAGGCTGGCCTCGAACTCAGAAATCCGCCTGCCTCTGCCTCCCAAGCGCTGGGATTAAAGGCGTGCGCCACCACTGCCCGGCTTTTTTTTTTTTTTTTTGAGACAGTGTTTCTTTATGTAACTGCCCTGGCTGTCCTGGAACTCACTTTGTAGACCAGAATGGCCTCTACCTGCCTCTGCTCCCTGAGTGCTGGTTATTTATTTATTTATTTATTTATTTATTTATTTATTTATTTATAAATTATTTTATTTTATTATAATTTTTTAGCGATTTATTTATTTATTATATGTAAATACACAGCTGTGACATAATGAGGGCAACAGCATTCAGGTTTTGTTAATCCCAAAGATTTGAGGAGAACGGCCACTAACCCAAAACACCATGGCTAAATTAATTAAAGCAAGCATTTTAATTTAATTTAGTTTAGTTTAATTTTATAGGGGTCCCCAATTTCAGTCCAATGCTTGGGTGTAAGTATCTGTGTCTGTCTTAGCTGCTGGTAGGGCCTCTTAAAGGACAGCCATGCCAGGCTCCCATCTGTAAACACATCATAGCATTAAGACAAACATTTTTTATTTGTGTACATGGGCGATCTCTTCCGAAAAAATGGGGGGGGGTTTCAGGAAATTAGCATTGGACATGAGAAAGACAAGTTTTTAAAGCTCAGGGGTAGGGGATTTTCAAGTAGGGGATTTAGTGCTCAAAATAGGCAGGGTATAGGAGCAGAACATGAACATAAAACATCAGTTGCAAAGACCCCCTAAAACACAGACACGATTGCAAGGTGGTCTTAACAAGGCAGTCATAACAACAACCTAACAAGGTACTGAGAACCAAGGTAGTCATACAACCTTTTGAAACAATGTTAGGGTTGCAAGATGGTTGGAAACAAAGGCACAGTTTTCTGGAACAGGAAGTACAGAGCCACTTGTAATTAAGGTTACAAGTCATAAACAGAAATGAGCCTAGTTTGTCTTATTATAGGATGGTTTTTAAGCCTAAGATATAGTCAGGCCAGTTCATCAGTTTCTCCCTGTCTTTATGTTACTAATTATATAACCAGAGCTAAAAAAAAAAGTCATCCGTACCAGTTTTATACATTTAAACTTAAGGGTTAAGGAGAAGAAAGTATATTTTGGTATTAACTAGGAACGAGGAGAGGGAAGGCTACAATAGAAAATGGAAGAGAGACCTCAGTTTGTTTATAGGATACAATCAATGTACGTTAAAATTCACTCAAGTTCATTCTTTGTCTCATTTTAAAGATTTTGTTGAGGCTGGAGAAATGGCGCAGTGGCTAAGAGCACTGACTGCTTGCTCTTCCAGAGGTCTTGAGTTCAGTTCTCAGCAACCACATGATGGCTCACAACCATCTGTAATGGGATCCGATGCCCTCTTCTGGTGTGTCTGAAGACAGTGACACAGAACTGAACTGTTTCCCTTTACAACTGAAGCATCTATTTTAGAGGCTGAGGAGACTGTTCTGTGGGTACACACATATAAAACATATAAGAAAGACTTTGTTAAACTGGGCAGTGGTGGCACACACCTCCTACTACTCAGGAGGCAGAGGCAGGCAGGTCTCTGAGTTTGAGGCCAGCCTGGTCTACAGAAGGAGTTCCAGGACAGTCCAGGCTACACAGAGAAACCCTGTCTTGAAACCTCTCCCCTCTTTCCCTCGGAGACCAATGATGCTTTTTTCCATCATCATTATTGCATGTGTGCGATATGTTTATGTGGACATGCAGAGGGAGATCAGGTGACAGCTTTGGGGTGTCAGTTCTTTGCTTCCATCAGCATGGATTGGAAGGATTAGACTCAGATATCTTTACCCACAGAACAGTCTCCCCAGCCTCGAAAATAGACGCGTCAGTTCTAAAGGGAAACAGTTCAGTTCTGTGTTAAGGAACTCAGCCAAGCTGTTGTCATTATTACCTGTGTGTGCGTGTGTGTTTGTGTGTGCACGCACACACACCTATGTGTACCCCATATACTCAGGTGCCCACAGAGGCCAGAAGGTGTGTTGGATCCTTTGGTTCTAGAGCTGCACATGGCTATTAGTCACCATGAAAACTCAGGTTCTTTGGAAGAGCAGTGAGAACCCTTAACCTCTGAGCCGTCTCCCTGGCAGTGGTTAAGGATGTGCCATGGTCCCTGACCACTGAGCCATCTCCCTGGCAGTGGTTAAGGATGTGCCATGGTCCCTGACCTCAATGCTTCCCTTAGATTCTTCCTTAAATCTCATGCTTGTCATTTGAGCTGTCATCATCTCCGTTAAAATACACAAAACTAGCTATGTGTGGTGGCACACACCTTTAACCCCAGTACTCAGGGAGGCAGAGGCAGGTGGATCTCTGAATTCACTACACTGGTCTACACAGTGAGTTCCAGAACAGCCAGGGCGACAGAGAAACTCTATCTTGAAAAGACAAGACCAAACCAAACCAAACCCCACAAAACTTTTATTTTATGTATATGAGTACACTGTAGCTGTCTTCAGACACACCAGAAGAGGGCATCTGATCCCATTACAGATGGTTGTGAGCCACCATGTGATTGCTGGGAATTGAACTCAGGACCTCTGGAAGAGCAGCCACTTCTCCCAACCAATAAGCCACAAAACTTTTAATGGAAGTAGACAGGGCTTTCACTTTCTTTAATGTGATGACGGCAGGTCTTTATTATATAAGGTCCCTTATTTATGAGGGAGATGTAAAGAAAAGTGGGGGAGGGTTCTTGACTTTTTCTGAGCTATTTTGGGAAACCTTATAACACATTTTGGATTAAAGCTTTGGTAGTTCATAGCTATTGTTTATGTTTTGTTTTGAGAATGTTAATGTGGAATTGCTCTTCCGAAGGTCCTGAGTTCAAATCCCAGCAACCACATGGTGACTCACAACCATCCATAATGAGATCTGATGCCCTCTTCTGGTGTGTCTGAAGACAGCTACAGGATACTTATGTATAATAATAAATCTTTGGGCTGGAGCAAGCAGGGACTGAGCGAGCGGGGCTGACTGGAGTGAGCAGAGGTCCTAAAAAATTCAATTCCCAACAACCACATGAAGACTCACAACTATCTGTTTAGCTACAATATACTCACATACATAAAAAAAAAATAAATCAAAAGAAAGAAAGAAAGAAAGAAAGAAAGAAAGAAAGAAAGAAAGAAAGAAAATGTTAATGTAGCTAGGTGTGACAGCACATGCCTTTGATCCCAGTGGAGACAGGTGGAGCTCTGTGAGTTCCAGGCCAGCTTGGTCTACACAGTGAGTTTCAGGCTAGCCTGTGCTAGTGAGACGCTGTCTAGAAACTGTGAATGTACAGCTGGAGATGAAGCTCTATAGCGCGCGCGCGTGCGTGTGTGTGTGTGTGTGTGTGTGTGTGTGTGTGTGTGTGTGTGTTGCCTAGCCCACATAAAGACCTAGGTTTATCCCCAGTGCCCCAGGGTTTTTTTTTTTTTTTTTTTTTTTTTTTTTTATATACAGGGTTTCTCTGTATAGCCCTGGCTGTCCTGGAACTAACTCACTTTGTAGACCAGGCTGGCCTTGAACTCAGAAATCCGCCTGCCTCTGCCTCTCAAGTGCTGGGATTAAAAGCGTGCGCCACCACGCCCAGCTGCAGTGCCCCAGGTTTAACCCCCAAACAAAAATTAATACATTTATCAAAGACATATTTATTTTCTGCTTATTTTCCTTTGTTTTGAGACAGGGTCTTATTGTGTAGTCCTGGCTAGTCTGAAACTCACTATGTAGACCAGAGCTGCATCTTCTGGGATTACAGGTGTGAGCACCTCATGCCTTCAAATGAAGGTTGAAGACTACAGTCTCTGGTTCTAGTCATGCACATGCATTGTTAGAACAGCAAGCAGGGCAGAGACATAAAGCAGCGTAAAGATTTCCCATGTTCTTACCCCTGAGGGGAGCCATGCTCTGGAGGAAGTATTTAAAACTTCTGAAGAACTCCCACATCAGAGTTTGCCCGTGTCTACCATGTCTCTTTGATTTGGGGCTAGAGGACCTGATGGTACCCCGCACTTCTAGCCTTTCACTCCTGCTTCATGGATGATAGGAAGAATGTTTTGTGTGTGTTGTGGTTAATCTCTTGGTTGTGAGGAAGCCTGATCCTTGTATCTCTGAAGAATTGGGGTACTTTTAATGTGTCTAGGGAACCTTTTGATAGCCTTCCTGGGTCTGTCTGACCTTCTTGCTACATGATTTTCTTACTTTGGAGAACCTTGCTTTGGGTCTTTTTCATTCCTTTTCGCTTTATTTTTACATTTATTAATATAGTTTTGTGTGTATGTTGTGGGCATTCATGCCACAGTGTGTGTGTGTGTGTGTGTTTGTGTGTGTGTATGTATATGTGGTGTGTGTAGTGTGTGTATGTATATGTGGTGTGTGTGGTGTGTGTATGTATATGTGGTATGTGTGTTTGTATGTGTGTGTGGTGTGTGTATGTATATGTGGTGTGTGTGTTTGTATGTGTGTGTGTTTGTGTGTGTGTGGTGTGTGTATGTGGTGTATTTGTGTGTTTGTGTGTTTGTATGTGTGTGGTGTGTTTGTGTGTGTGCTTGTATATGTGTGTGTGTGGTATGTGTGTATATGTGGTGTGTTTGTGTGTGTGTATATGTATGTGTGTGTAGTGTGTTTGTGTGTGGTGTGTGTGTGTATATGTGGTGTGTTTGTATGTGTGTGTGGTGTGCTTGTGTGTGTGTGTATGTGGTGTGTTTGTGTGTGTGTGTATTTGTGGTGTGTTTGTATGTGTGTGTGTGTGTAGTGTGTGTGTGCATATGTGGTGTGTTTGTGTGTGTGTGTAGTGTGTGTGTGCATATGTGGTGTGTTTGTGTGTGTGTGCATATGTGGTATGTGTTTGTGTGTGTGTGTGTATGTGTGTGTGCATATGTGGTGTGTGTGTGTATGTGGTGTGTTTGTATGTGTGTGTGTGTAGTGTGTGTGTGCATATGTGGTGTGTGTGTGCATATGTGGTGTGTGTGTGTGTGTGTGTGTGTGTGTAGGTAAATCTCAAACCTCCTGTTTGAGGAGTTGGTTCTGTTCTTCCACCATGTGGCTCTTGGATATCAGAACCAGGTCATCAAGCTTGGTGGCAGGCACCTTTACCCACTGACCCATCTTGTTGCCCCCCCCCCCATACAGGGTTTCTCTGTGTATCCCTGGCTGTCCTGGAACTCACTCTGTAGACCAGGCTGGCCTCGAACTCAGAAATCCACCTGCCTCTGCCTCCCGAGTTTAGTATTTGTATTTGACACAAATCAGATGACTTCTACCACTTCCTAAGATAACAGAGCTTTTGGATTAAGGAAATGTGAGGCTGGAGAGATGGCTCAGTCAGGAAAGTTCCTGACATGTAAACCCGAGGACCTGAGACTGGGGTCCCAGCACAGCTATGACCAGCCAGCTGTGTTGGTATTGTCTCTAACCTCACAGGCAGATCCCTGGAGTTTGCTTACCACTTAGCTTAGCCAACCAGTAAACCTCTGGCTCAGTGATAAAGTCAGTCTCAAAAATAAGGTGGAGAAAGACACTTGGCATAGACCTCTGGCCCCCATACATTCACACACATGCTTGCATTCCTGTGTGCTTATATACACAAACACATGCACACATCCAAACATGCACTCACACATACACCACACTCACATTCACACAGAAATTTTTTTACAAAGGAAAAAACCCTAACACTAGTGTCTCACTGTGTAACCCTGGCCATCCTGGAGCTTGCTGTGTAAACCAGGATGACCTTAACCCCGACAGAAGTCCACTTGCCTCTGCCTCCTGAGCACTGGGATTAAAGATGTGGACCACCATGCTCAGCATGAAAATGTATGTTGTCAGATTGGGAAAGGATTTTACCAATCCTAAATCTGATAGGAGACTAATATCTAATATATACAAAGAACTCAAGAAGCTGGATTCCAGAAAATCAAATAACCCCATTAAAAATGGGGTACAGAGCTAAACAAAGAATTCTCAACTGAGGAATACCAAATGGCTGAGAAGCACCTGAAAAAATGTTCAACATCTTAATCATCAGGGAAATGCAAATCAAAACAACCTTGAGATTCCACCAGTCAGAATGGGTAAGATCAAAAATTCAGGTGACAGCAGATGCTGGCGAGGATGTGGAGAAAGAGGAACACTCCTCCATTGCTGGTGGGTTTGCAAGCTTGTACAACCACTCTGGAAGTCAGTCTGGCGGTTCCTCAGAAAGTTGGACATAGTGCTACCAGAGGATCCAGCAATACCTCTCCTGGACATATGCCCATAAGATGTTCCAACTGGTAATAAGAACACATGCTCCACTATGTTCATAGCAGCCTTATTTATAATAGCCAGAAGCTGGAAAGAACCCAGATGTCCCTCGACAGAGGAATGGATATAGAAAATGTGTTACATTTACACAACGGAGTACTACTCTGCTATTAAAAACAATGAATTTATGAAATTCTTGGGCAAATGGATGTATCTGGAGGATATCATCCTTAGTGAGGTAACCCAATCACAAAAGAAGTCACTAGATATGCACTCACTGAGAAGTGGATATTAACACAGAATCTTAGAATACCCAAGATACAATTTGCAAAACACAAGAAAACCAAGAAGAAGGAAGACCAGCATGTGGATACTTTATTCCTCCTTAAAATAGGGAACAAAATACCCATGTAAGGAGTTACAGAGACAAAGTTTGGCGCTAAGATGAAAGGATGGACTATCCAGAGACTACCCCACCCGGGGATCCATCCCATAATCAGTCACCAAATCCAGACACTATTGCATAGGACAGCAAGAGTTTGCTGAAGGGACCCTGATATAACTGTCTCGTATGAGGCTGTGCCAGTGCCTGCCAAATACAGAAGTAGATGCTCACAGTCATCTATATGATGGAACACAGGTCCCCCAATGGAGAAGCTAGAGAAAGTACCCCAGGAGCTGAAGGGGTCTGCAACCCTATAAGAGGAACATCAATATGAACTAACCAGAACCCCCAGAGCTCATGTCTCTAGCTGCATATATAGCAGAAGATGGCCTAGTCGGGCATCATTGGGAAGAGAGGCTCCTTGGTATTGCAAACTTTATATGCCCCAATACAGGGGAATGCCAGAGCCAAGAAGTGGGAGTGGATGGGTAGGGGAGCAGGGTGGGGGGGAGGGTAGAGGGAACTTTCGGGATAGCATTTGAAATGTAAATTAAGAAACTATCTAATTAAAAATAAATAAATAAATAAAAAAGAAAAAAATGTATGTTGCCAGCCTTCATTATACAATGTGTTAAAGCATGCTTGCTGGTGTGTAGTGACTGATTTGGAGTAGACTTCTTCATTTCATGTCTTACATGGAGGTATTCAGCACAGGAGAGATGTGTTTAGTATAGACAGAGTTTGGGCAGATTCCTCCTCTAATTTTGTCCTGAGAGATTTGGTGACTATCAAGTGATCAAAGGCTGATTTAATTTTCCTTATGTGTCAAATAAAGCTTAAGATGGGAGTCCAAAAGAAACATCTTTTTGATGAATACATAGAATGAATATAAAGAAGACCACTTGAAATAATAAGGAAGGCTTTTTTTTTTTCATGCTGTCCCCTGATTTTTAAAATATGGAAATGGCTTTTGAGATAATCCCTGACACTGGGGACACTGCCAGAGGCTGAATTCCCTCTCAGGAATGCAGAAGAGGCGGCAGCGGAGCGGCTAGAGGAAACCTGCTGTCTTTTGTTCAGCAGATTCTGGACTTAACTTTTGGGGGACCTGATGAGATTTTAAGGATAATCTGGTTTTCTCTTCTTTGATCATTTCTGTCTTTAGTTTAGGGAGTTAGTCTCCTGGACCCAGGATCTTGAAAGAGTTCTCAAAGGAATAATGGTCTTATAACTATTGTAGCAATACTTTGAGTTTGGGGGCCTCAAGTTTTCATCTGACTGAATTTAGAAGAAGAAGGAGGAGAGGGAGGAGAAGCAGGAGGAGGAGGAAGAGGAAGAAGAGGATGAAAAGGAGGGAGAGGAGGAAGAAGAAGAGGAAGAAGAAGAGGGAGAGGAGGAGGGAGAGGAGGGAGAAGTTGGAGGAGAAGGAGAAAAAGGATCAGGCAATAAGAGCAGCAACAACACAAGATTTACCTCTAGCCCAAGTCTGTGTCCATTGCTGGGTTTCAGAGATGCCCATCCTTGGGAACACCTGGTAATTTAGGCTCTTCAGAACTACATTTGCCCAAGACCCAGGATGGACCCACCCTAAAGAGGCTCAGTGGTCTGACTCAGTTATACAGCCTCAGATTTTGGCGAGAAAAAGTCATCATTGAGACAATGGGAATTTGCCCCAAGATGTGACTTCTTAGCTCAGCCTCTTAAGACCTTAGGTCTGAACTCAGAGCACTAGGTTGCTAAGCTGTGAGCAGAAACTAGAACTCTTTCGGGAACACGTTGAGAGATAACCAGACCCAGGTATGGGCACTGCTCACAATATTTCTCTAACTGAACATAGCCCAGAAATGAAAACAAACATTTCCTCACTTAAGTTTGGCTGCTTGAGGCACCAGTACTTCAGCCTTGGTTGCAGCAGGAAACTGGTATCTGTAGGAAAGGCTGGTGTCTGGCAATGCCGGCAGGCCTGTGGGATGTGGAGACATGCAATAGCCGGGGCCCCTGAGCAGGTAAAAATAATAACAAGGAACACCACGTAGAACTTCCTGAGCTCGCGCATGTGCAACTCCTTTGCAGTCCCAGAAGTATCTGAGGCTGGAGAAGCATGGCGAGATCACAGGCTATTATTTAGCCATTGCCGTGACAAAATACTTGACAAAAGCAATTAACAAAAGGAAGTTATGAGCACCAGAGAGATGGCTCAGTGGTTAAGAGCACTAGCTGCTTTTCTAGAGGTTCTGAGTTCAATTCCCAGCACCCACATGGTGGCTTACAACCATCATGTCTGAGAGAATCTAGTCCTCTCTTTTGGCCTCATTGGGTACCAGACAGGAACATACAGGCAAACAAACATCCACACAGATTACATAAATACATAAAGAAGAGAAAGGTATGACAGCTTTCATTCTCAGCGTGACACAATCTAGACGGAAGGGGTTAATTTGGTTCAAAGTTCATCCTGGAAGCTCAGGCGTGGTGGCAGCAGGGACTTGAGGCAGCTGTTTGTAAGTCTACATGAAGTCAGGAAGCAGAGAGAGACAGAGAGAGAGAGAGACAGAGAGACAGAGAGAGGGAGAGGGAGAGAGAGAGAGGAGGGAGAGGGATAGGGAAAGGGAGAGAAGGAGAGGGGGAGGGAGAGAAGGAGAGGCAGGGAGAGAAGGAGAGGGAGAATGAGGAAATCATGCTGCCCATGGATAGGGTGAATCTTCCTAGCTCAGTTAACCTCACCTAGAAAACCTCTTCCATACACACCCAGAGATTTGTCTCCTAGTTGACTCCAGATCTTGTCACATTGACAATGGTAACCATGACCCTGAAAGAAGACATTGGCTAATGAAGTACCAGTTATGTGCCTGTGCAACTCAGTTACATGTATATACAAAACAGCGCCTCAAAGTATCTCTTAGCTGTTTTTTTTTTAAATGAACGTTTTTCTTAGGACTAATCTTTTAGATTTTCTATTACCTTATAATCCAAGTAAGAAAACAATCGAAACATTCTTATCTTCTAGCAATCAAACTTATTGGCATACGAGAAAATACCAAGAAATAAAAAGTAACACCTTGGTAGTCTGTAGCGACACAAAGCACTTCTGGGCATAGCTGTGTCTGTGTGCACCGGGCTGTGCTAATGCCGTAATGGGCCTGTCTATCTGCTGTAATGGAGGTCATCTTCGGAAGACTGTTAATGGGCTTCCCGCCTCTTGCTTTTCTCATGCAAAACATTTAACTCTGGTTTGTGGGTGGCATCTGTCTGTGAGGAGGGTGCAGGCCGTGACAAAGTGAGGCAGAAAAATGTTTAGCCTCAGATACAAAACCAGAAACTGTTCCGGGAGTAATGGTGAGAGCTCTCTGTAAGCTAGGACATTGTCTGGAGAGAGAGTTTTCTATGTTTTGTTTTGTTGTTTTTGAGACAGGATATCATGGAGTCCAGATTGGCCTCAAGTCCCTTGAGGCTTGGTGACTCTGACCTTCCCGCCCACTCCCCCCCACCCCCCATCTCACGAACTGTGAATAAAGCCCTGTACCACCACACACAGCTCTGACATTTTGTTTTCTGATTTTTATCATTTCTAACCTAGGCCCCGGGCCTCTTGGTTTGTAGGATCCACTGGTAGTTTTAAGAACTGCCCTGCTGGGGTCCAGAGAGACAGCTCAATGCTTGCTCTTGCAGAGGACCTGGCTTCCGTTCATAGCATCCACTTGACAGTTTAGGGCCATGGCATCTCTAGTTCCAGGTGATCTGACACCCTCCTCTGGCCTTTTCGGCACCAGTTACATTGTATGTGGTACAGATGTCTACATTCAGGCAATCACTTATATACAGAATTAAATGTTGTGTTCGTAGCATCATTAACGTTCTTGTCTTAAAATAATATTGCATAAGTGTTCAAATGTTAATATAAAATATGAATAGATCATGAATCAGAAGAAAATCCTGAAAGGAAATAAAACAAATGGCTCGGAGTGGTTGCCCTTGGCTGATAATGATGTTTCCTTCCTTCCTTCCTTCCTTCCTTCCTTCCTTCCTTCCTTCCTTCCTTCCTTCCTTCCTTCCTTCCTCCCTCCCTCCTTCTCTCCCTTCTTTCCTTCTTTCCTCCCTTCCCTTCTCCTTCCTTCCTTCCTTCCTTCCTTCCTTCCTTCCTTCCTTCCTTCCCTCCCTCCCTCCCTCCCTCCCTCCTCTCTCTCCCTCTCTTTCTTTCTTTCTTTCTTTCTTTCTTTCTTTCTTTCTTTCTTTCTTTCTCTTTCTTTCTTTCTTTCTTTCTTTCTTTCTTTCTTTCTTTCTTTCTTTCTCTCTTCCTATACAAGCATGTGTGTGCATGGGTGAACATTCATGTTATGTGCATTTGTGTGGGGGCCAGAGGTCAAGTCATTCATCTATTGCTCTCCATCTTATTTATTTGGTTTCATTTATTATTATTATTATTATTATTATTTTATTTAATTTATTGTTTTAGTTTTTTTTTCTGTGTAGCCCTGGCTGTCCTGGAACTAGCTCTTTTGAGCTGGCTGGCCTTGAACTCACAGAGATCCACCTGCCTCAGCCTCCCGAATGCTGGGATTAAAGTTCTGCCACCCCACTCCACATCTTATTTTATTTTATTGGAGACAGGACTCACTGTGTTACCCTGGCTGTCCTGGAATTCATTATATACACCATGATGGTCTTGAACTCACAGAGATCTATTTGCTTCTGCCTCTTGAGTACTGGGATTAAAGGCAGGTACCATACGTGCCCAGCCCCCATTTTAAAATAATTTTATTAAACATTTAAAAAACTATAATGTGTACATGTGTATATCTGAGCGTTTGTGCACTTGAGTGTAATGCTCCCAGAGATCAGGAGAAAGCTTCAGATCTCCTGGAACTCCTGCTGCAGGCAGCTGTGAACCCTCCTGTGGTGGTTTGAAGATGCTTGGCCCAGCCAGTGGCCCATTAGGAGGCATGGCCTTGTTGGAGTAGGTGTGGCCTTGTTTGAGGAAGTGTGTCATTGTGGGGGTAGGCAATAAGACCCTCCTCCTAACCACATGGGAGCCAGTCTTCTCCTAGCAGCCTTTAGATGAAGATGTGCAACTCTCAGTTCCTCTTGCACCATGTCTGCCTGGATGCTGCCATGCTCCTGCCTTGATGATAATGGACTGAGCCTCTGAACCTGTAAGCCAGCCCCAATTAAATGTTGTCTTTATAAGAGTTGCCAAGCCGGGCGTGGTGGCGCACGCCTTTAATCCCAGCACTTGGGAGGCAGAGGCAGGTGGATTTCTGAGTTCGAGGCCAGCCTGGTCTACACAGTGAGTTCCAGGACAGCCAGGACTACACAGAGAAACCCTGTCTCAAAAAATCAAAATAAATAAATAAATAAATAAATAAATAAATAAATAAATAAAAGAGTTGCTTTGGTCATGGTGTCTGTTCACAACAGTAAAACCCTAATTAAGGGTGTCCCAAGTGGTTGCAGGCATCTCTTAACTGCTAAGCTATCTCTCTACCCTTTGAGTCGGGGTCTCTCACTGAGCCCAGAGCTCACCCATCAGGGAAGACGAGTTGATGAGTGAGCTGCAGAGAGCCTCCTTCTGTCTCAGCTTCTTCAGCACTAGGGTTCCAGGAACACACCAGTAATACTGGCTAGCTTGTGGGTTATTTTCCTCCATTGATCAAAGAATGAAAAGACAGGGAAACGGTTCAGTGTAGTTTATTGACAAATCTTATAGATGTCTCTGGTGGAGGAGACCATTGGCCATAAGGAAGTGTGGGGTTTTATTTGGGGTTAGGATATCCCATCCAGTGATTCTTTCCCCATGCTCTCTGTCACTAAAGCTGTTTATGTGCTCTTTCTGATACAGAGATCTCTGTCTCTAGAAGTCTTGATTAGCTGGGTAAGAGTAGGCTCCCCAGCTTTCTCTGATCTTTGTGGTATAACAGTACAGAGACAGACCCCAGTGAGGAGATAGGGGTAAAAGCCATAAAAAAGTCAAACAGGTGATTATGGTCTCCCACAACCTCACCACCATGCCTGAGTTTTTGTGGGTGGGCTGGGATTTGAACTCTGGTCCTCATGAGTGTGCACCAACTGCTTGTAAGTACTCAACCACTTCTCTGGCCCTTATTTATTTATTTTTTGGGGGACAGTTTTATGTAGCTGTCAAACTCACTGTGTAGCTGAGGGTGACCTTGAACTCATACTCCTGCCTCTGCTTCCCAGGTGCCAGGACTGCTGGCAAGCATGACTGTGCCTGGTGTAGGTGGTGCTGGGGGCTTGAACCTACATCCTTGGCCATGGTGGGTGAGCACTCTTTAACAACTGTGCTGCAAGGGTATGGTTTTCAGGAGCGGGGATGGGTTCAGGTAGTAGCATCAGGTCTCTTGCAGACACAGCCATAGTTAGAGTGGAGATAAGTTATCATCCTTCTGTCCTATGACAGGGAACATGAATTTTATATTTTTATTACCTGGTATTTATATTTTAGGTAGCCCAGAAGAAAAAGTGGTGACACATACCTTTGCCTTTATCAGATGTTTCTTTATCTTTTGCCTGATATATTTTTATTTTGAAAATGGTATTTTTTTTTAAAGAATCTTTTCACTAAGATTGCACCTGTGGCCATTTTGATCTTTCCAGTGGCTGATTGTTGCAGCAAAATTTGATTTAAAAAAAAAAAAGAGGTTTCTGTGTTTTTGTTTGTTTGTTTGTTGTTTATTGTTTGTTTTGCCTCTGTACAGGTGACGTCCCTGTGTGGTGGCCTTGGATCCTGACTTGGCTGCTATTCTTTCTTGTTGTCAAATTTCATTTAACTGCAAATTAAAAAAAGAAAAAGAAGAAGAAGAAGAACTGAACAAAATTACAGCAATTTCTGTTCATATCCAGGAAATAGAACTCTCTGCAGGAACCTTTGCATGAGTTAGAAAATCATTTCGCATTGTGCTGCGATGGCCTGCGAGGTTCTTGGGGCGAAGCACGGCTCACCTCTCTTGGATGGAGCCCAGAGAGAGCCCTCGGTGCACAGACCGTCGCAAACTGCCCAGCTGAAAAGCTCATTTTCTTTCAAGATCGGTGTTGGAAGCTGCTGCGATTCAGACGAGGTACTAAGCCTGTGAATGAAGTACCTTCAACAGAGATTAGGAAAAGAGAGCCCAGGGGTCACAGGCGGCTTCGGGAGCTGCTTCAGCTGGGACCTCGCTAGAGCTTTATTTTGAATTCATCTCTTCCTTCCGTTAAACATGGTGCCAATTTTAATAAAAACAACTCCTTAAATTAACACGAAATAAACAAACAAGAAGTGCCTTTTACTTTGTCCATGCTGGGCGAGCACTCTGTGGCTGAGTTCACTCCTGGGTCTGAAAATTAACTAGGTCTACGTTCAAGTGCCTTGAGCCCACTTTTATTTTATTTTATTTTATTTTATTTTATTTTATTTTATTTTATTTTATTATTTTGGGTTTTTCTTTTTATAGCCCTGGCTGTCCTGGAACTCACTTTGTAAACCAGGCTGCCTGCCTTTGCCTCCCAAGTGCTGGGATTATGGGGTGCGCCACCACGCCGGCTTATTTTTCGTCATTCTGATATTGCTTTTGCCTAAATTTTTATATTGCATTTTTTCTCATTTTGTGCGCATGTATGTATGTACGCGCAAAAATGCCACGGCATGTGTGCTGAGGTCAGAAGACAACTTTTGGGAGTCGGGTCCCTCTGCTACGGTATGAGTCGGGTCCCTCTGCTACGGTATGAGTCCCAGGGATTGAACTCAGATCCTCGGGTTTGCCAGTAGGTAGGTATCTTTACCTGTTGAGACCTCTTGTTAGCCGATTTTGTTTAGTTTTAGAGATACGACCTCACACAATGGTCCAGGCTGGCCTAGAACTCACTATCATTGGATTAGCCGTCCATTTTTAGGATACAGTTTTCACAGGGCTTGTCTCCATTTTTCATTTCTTACAATCTTTCTCCTCTCTGTGATGTTCCCATGTTCCGGCCAGGGCTAAGCGCTCAAAAGTCCCTTACTCTCAGCGCTTTGTCCAGTCTGAAGCCCCTCCCACTAACCATCCCCCTTTGCAAATAGAAAGACAGAGACTAAGTGCAGAATTTGTGCTGGACATGGTGGCGCACGCCTTTAATCCCAGCCTTTGGGAGGCAGAGATAGGCAGATGTCTGAGTTCGAGGCCAGCCTGGTCTAGTGAGTGACTTGCAGGACACACAGAGAAAGCCTGGCTTGGGACAAACCAAACCAACCAATCAGACTAAATTAAGGAAAAAAAAATTCACTACTAGTTTTCAAGCCCTGTCTGTCTATCCATCCTGTCTGCTTGTCCTGCTCCCACATGATATATTCTATTGACGGACTCATGGTTTTAATTTTCAGCTTAAGACCCTATCTCAAAGAGAGTGAGGGTGCGGGAGGGGGTTAGCTCTGGAATGCGCTCATCAGACACAATTAGTATTGGATGTGTGAATTAATTGGTGGTAGTTCATTTTTACAATGTGTGTGTGTGTGTGTGTGTGTGTGTGTGTGTGTGTGTGTGTGTGTACACTTGTGTACGAAAGCCTCACAGAAAATACTGGAAATCTATATAATTTTATTTGTCTATATAATTTATTTGTACAGCAGGAGAAAGAGGCTTGTCATAAATGAGCTTTACATATTTTTTGTTCCATACAGGAATTGGATGGGTCAAACATTAGATACCGGTGCATTGTCCATTGAACTTTAGCATTTTCTTCTGTTTGACATAGCAGTCAGTAGACAAATAGGCACTGGTAGGTTCTGGGGTGATGACCTCTGCATCCCCTCCATTCCCATCTCTCCATTCCCTTTGCACCTCATCTTCTCTGTCTTGTATAGCTTCATCAAGACCATCAGAGCACTGTCAGCTTGGTATGAGGTTAGTACTCGGAGGCCACAGATGGATATGCTTAAAGCTAAAAGGAGAGTCTTTAGTCGGCAGCTTCAGGGGAACTTGCTCAAATGAAGTCGCCCTGAGCCTTACAGCCCTTTGTCTTTTATGCACAAACCCCATATCCTGGTTGTCACACCAGTTACCAAGAAGCAGAACTACACAAGTCCAAAAGGTTACTACACCTAGGGACTCTCCTGGAAGTATGGACTAGGTCTTTGTTCTAGTTTTGGCAGGGGTTGAGAGGCCTGTGTGCCAAGGTTTCCAGTCAGATGGTGCCTCTAACATGGCATCAGCTGTGCTAAGGTCTGGGAACCTGGTACGAGCTGATAATGAACGTCAGGGCTGCTGTTAAGCACGAAACAGCTTTATCTGGGGAGTGAGGGGGGTTATAGTGTAGGAGATACTGATTTGGATAACACCAAGAGCGAGTCCCAAAGCAAGAGCAAATGGCTTGGGTTTAAGAGGGAGGAGAACTGAGCGGGATCTGTGTGAGCAGGGAGGTAAGCCTCCGGGTCCTGGTCCGGCTGCTTGGCAGATGGCGTGTTTAAGCCAAGGGCTGGTGTGATTGGCCAGAGTGCAGCCTGTAGGATGTTTCTAGGCTCCCCTAGAACTGTGGCTATGACCAAGCAGTGCCTCCCCAGGTAGGATTTGCCTTCTACCCTACTATCCTCCTCCCCCTCCCTCTCTCTTTGTCTCTCTCTCTCTCTCTCTCTCTCTCTCTCTCTCTTTTTAAAATTAGATATTTTCTTCATTTACATTTCAAATGCTATTCCAAAAGTCCCCTATACCCTCCCCCATGCCCCGCCCTGTTCCCCTACCCACTCACTCCCACTTCTTGGCCCTGGCGTTCCCCTGTACTGGGGCATATAAAGTTTGCTAGACCAAGGGGCATCTCTTCCCAATGATGGCTGACTAGGCCATCTTCTGCTACATCTTTTTTTTTTTTTTTTTTTTTTGGTTTTTCGAGACAGGGTTTCTCTGTGTAGCCCTGGCTGTCCTGGAACTCACTCTGTAGACCAGGCTGGCCTCGAACTCAGAAATCCATCTGCCTCTGCCTCCCAAGTGCTGGGATTAAAGGCGTGCGCCACCACGCCCAGCCTTTTTTTTTTTCTTCTTAAAGTGATGTTTCATGTAGCCCAGATTAGCTTCAAATTCATTCTATAGCTATTTAACCTTGAGACTTGGTCTTTTTACTTCACCTTCCAGATGCTGCTGTGTACCACGAAGCCCACTAAGGAGATGACTCTCCTTCTTTCCCTCCTTTTCTTTCAACACGTCTTCTTATATACCCTGGCTGGCCTAGAACTCTTCTGCTTCAGCTCTCTGACTGCTAGCTTTACCTGTGTGTGCTACTATCCAACTCAGTTGAGGTGTTGTGTTGCCCATCAAAGTGAAATGACTAGCAAATAGGCCTGGTAAGATGATAGTTCAGCAGGTAAAGACACTTGCCACAAAACCTGATGATCTGAATTAAATTTTTGGAACCCAAGTGACAGAAGGAGAAAAATCAGCTTTAGAAAGCGATTCTCTGGCCTCCAAATGTGTGCAATGCCACATGCACTCACACATACATCACACACACACACACACACACACACACACACACACACACACAGAAACTCACACACAAACCACACACAAACACACATAGACACACTCAGACACACAGACATACACACATACACATACACAGAGACACACAGAGATGCAGAAACACACACAGACACACACAGACACACACACACACACACATACACAGAAACACAGACATACCACACACAGATACACAGAGACACACATATACTGACACACCATACACAGACAGATAGTCACAAAAACACACAGACACACCACACACAGACATACAGACACACCATACACAGATACATAGAGACATATGCACACACATACATCATGCACACATATGCACACAGACACATATACAGATAGACAGACAGACACAAACATGCTCTCACATACATACACTGATATATAAAAGACAAACTTACGAAACCCTTTCAATGTTTATAGGATAAAATTTGAACGCACACATGCAAAGCGCTCTGGTTACTTTTCCTTTAGCTCAGGCACAGTGGTGCACCCTGGGATGCCTGTTGGGGGCCTGAGTCGAGAAGAAAGTGAGTTCACACATAAACCACAGGGCGAGAGCCTGCTCCCTAAAACTAAACAAAGATCAGAACCCAAACTCAAACTTTCCCTTCGTTACTACATACAAAAAAATTTTTAAATAGATCCATTATTTTGAACCCAATTGACCTGTGCGTGATGTCTAGACTGACTAATGATATCCTTCAAAACCAAAACGGAATATTTTGGACCATTTTCACAAAGGGACTACACGCCATTTTTTGGTTATTGTCAAATAACCCCTTTATCATAATTCCCGAAGCTTCTCCTTGTAGTTGGAGTTGAAAGAGGTGAGCGGGTTGGAACGCCAAGCCAGCGTAAGGCTTTAGCAGGGGAAGTGCAGAGCAGTTGGTTTCCCTCACAATACTTAGCGTTTTGCATAGGAGATGTTAGAGGGAAAGGGGCAGCAATGGCTTTGGGGAATCTTCTATAACTCCTGCCCGGGAATGAGAAGCTCTTTACTGTACTGATATCTCAGCTGCTCAAACCGCCTTTTCGAAGCTAGTTCAAGCTTGATTTTGATCAATTAAACTACTGGGAATGGAGACTTTTCCTTGAGCGTAGATTTAAGCTTTCACCTTTAAAATTTAAACTCCTTCCCTGACTTCAAAGAGAAGAAGTGCAGGCTTTTAGAATCTCATTTTTAATATACCGAAGCCCTAGGATAATATTTGGGAAATGAAGAAGGAAAAAATTGAAATAGTTAAAAGTTTGGTTTTTATCTGCTATTTGATACTGAATGTACAATGTCATATTCTGCAAGAAAGATTTTTTTTCTGAACCAGGGACTTACTATATATGG
Organism: Mus minutoides; assembly: GCA_902729485.2. Classification (NCBI taxonomy): domain Eukaryota; kingdom Metazoa; phylum Chordata; class Mammalia; order Rodentia; family Muridae; genus Mus; species Mus minutoides. The sequence goes on along the minus strand of LR749974.1, from coordinate 1,019,216 downwards.
CTCAGGCTGGCTTTCAACTCCTCCTCCTCCTCCTCTTCCTCCTCCTCTTCTTCTTCCGTATCTAAGGGATTATATGTGTGTGTCACCATTCACAGCTTAGATACCATTTAAAATAGTGCATGGATGAATAGTTTTGTACTATTCTGATGAATTTTAGTAGGCTCTCTTGGTAATGTTTTGGAGTTATATAAGTTCAAAAAAAAAAAAAAATCTTTGTTCCGTAACTGGAAAACAAATTGTTTAACAGGTATTTCCAGCAGAGGGCGCCATCTGACCATGGACGCGGTATCGCTACTTGCCAGTATCCTGTAGCCCATTTTATCAATATACATAAAAAACTCAATGTTCAAATTAACTAGTTCAATAAGTAATTTAGCTCATTGATTTTTGGGCATATCCTAAGTGCCATTACAAGCTACGGATATTTTAAATGCCATTACCTAATAGAAGGAATGTTTTAAGCACCTTTTATTGATTTTATTACTGCTTTATTTTGCTGTCTTGGTTTAAAATCATTTTAACCACTCCGTAATCAAGAAGAAATATATCGTTGGTGAAATACGGTCAATTTCCTAAAAACCTTTGACATCATTAAATAAGGAATTACAGTTGTTAAATCATGTCAGGCAATAACGGAGGGACAGAAGAGATATAAAGTTTGGAGCAGTAGGCCAGCATACCGGTAAAGCCCCACTGACCTTGCGCCTGCAGATCCCACATGCACTTGTAGCACTCGAGGGTGGCTCACGGTTTTCACAAGCAGCACGATAGATTTAAAAATCCTAGGCAGTCAGGAAGTTGGAGGGATGGTAGCAAGACCGGATGATTCTGGACAATTAGAGACTTTTTTTTTTTTTTTTTTTTGAGACAGGGTTTCTCTGTATCGCCCTGGCTGTCGTGGAACTCACTCTGTAGACCAGGCTGTCCTCGAACTCAGAAATCCGCCTGCCTCTGCCTCCCGAGTGCTGGGATTAAAGGCGTAAAGGCGTGCACCACCATGCCCGGCTGAGACTTTCTTTCTTTTTTTTTTTGTTTGTTTTTTTTTTGAGACAGGGTTCCTCTGTGTGCCCTGGCTGTCCTGGAACTCACTTTGTAGACCAGGCTGGCCTCGAACTCAGAAATCCACCTGCCTCTGCCTCCCGAATGCTGGGATTAAAGGCGTGTGCTACCAAGCCCGGCCGGCTGAGACTTTCTTAATGACCTCCCGTGAGCCTCTGTCAAAATGATTCTCTATTTGGCAATCTCATTTGATTTTCTTGCTAGACTCTAGCATGTTGATAATCTGACTAGCATGGAAGTGATGTACTCATAAGTTTTTTTTTTTCCTTCTCTTTTAACGTTTCCTTCCTAAACTTATTTGGTTTTTATATTAGTAGTAATACGGAGCTGATCAGCTGAGAGAAAGGCAGGGAATCTGGCCCATAGACTGCTTAATCAAAGAGCGGCAGAAGCAGGTAGTGAGCGCAGGGCCTCGCTCTAAGCCTGCTAATGAGTTGATTGCATTGACATTTGATATAATTTAACTGCAAATATCAATACTTGTATACAATTTAGAGCGTAGTTGTTGAGCTGTGATTAGAAGTTGAAAATGATTTCTGGTAAGAGACCACCTGGCTGTGACCCAAGACGGGAGAACGCAGTTCTCCTCGTTATGTGGAATGGATCCAGAAAGTCAAGTGTTTTGATTATTAATAGAATCTCCTCCTTTTCTTTGAGCAAATGTTAGCTTCGAGAGGAAATTGATAATTATCCGAGGTCTGTTAAATGATCGTTTGGTGAGCTCATTTCATTCCTTCAAATGAGCTCGTGTCTCCAGTTGTGGCAATCATTCACCGGCCAGGAGAGAAGACTAGCTCAAACCCTGGTGGCTATCACTGACAATGTATCAGCGTGGTTCAGTGCGTCCGGGAAGAACTCATCCATTGGAGGCTGCAAACCAGATTTGGCTGAAATGTGCATATTTAGCCTACATTAACTCATAAATTGGATAAATATGTTATGCTAAACTGCATTGAATAAATATTGAGTATGCAAAACACTCTTGGAGGTGTCTCAAACACAGAGAATATCGAATCTAGATTCTCCTCTGTCAAAGTGATAGGTGCAGCTCCTGCCCTGTGGGAGGGTTGGAGTAGGGATGGGAAACTGTGGAACAGGGAAACGCCAGGCAAGGGAATGGGGAAGTGGCTTTGGTAAAGGGTCTGGGACATCAGTGGATGGCATTCAATAGACCAGCAACGCAAACAGCACTGTGTGCTTCTGGGGAAAATCGAAGGAAGCTTCTCAAAAATAAAATCTGATTTGCTCTGTTTCTTTCTTTTTTCATTTTTGCTACGAAGTGTTTAATACACCGTGAAGCATGTGTGTATGTAAGATCAAGGAGAACATTAAAATCTCTTTTCTTTCAGCGAGATGTAGAATCTTACAAACTCCTCTGAACACCCTGTGGCTCATAGCTCCTTCCTGTCCACCCAGTTCTTCAAATTAATATTATTTCAAATATAGGAATTTCTGGATTGGCCAAGATCCGCAACTTTTATTCTTACCTTTGGTTGGATCCATGAGAAATGAAATGAAGAAATATGTTGTGCTTTCCTGGTATGCTATGATTACATAGTGGATGTGTGTGTGTTTATATGTGCACACACATACACACACACACACACACACACACACACACACACACACACACACAAGGGATGAGGGTCAGAAGCAAAGGGAGCTCCAAAGAATCCAAGTCAAAATAACCTAAATAAATGAAGTAGTTAAATTTACTCATATTTATATTTGTTTGTTTTAAAATTACATGCATGTCTGTGTCTGTATGGGTTTACGTGATCTATGTGTGTGAGAGTACCCGCAGAGGCTAGAGAATATTGGATATCACGGATGTGGAGTTACAGATGGTTGTGAGCTACCGGATGTGGGTTCCGGGAACCGAACCTAGGTCCCTTGCAAGAGCAGTAAGTGCACTTAACTTCTAAGCCATCCCTTCAGCCCCCTGCTTGCCCGATTTTTCTTCCTTTGCCCACTATACCTAGATTCAATGGATAATTCCGACACATTATGGCTGAGCCACATGTTTGGCTCTGGGGAGTTAGTCACAGTTTTCATGTGTAAAGTCTCCCACGTCCCACGAGATGTTTATCTGTTAGCTGGACGATGAGTATTTTCAGATTTGCTTCCTAATTTGGCTGTTGCTGCTGCTCCCCTCCGCCCCCTTTCATGTGCCAGTTTCCTAAGATCTCCAGTGGTATTTTAGGTTATAGGTGGTGGCAGCTTAAACGAGAGGAACTGTGAGGTGCACAGCGAGCCTGCCTGCTCTATGGGCCAATGTTGGGGGTGTTGTCTCAGGCACATGCTTGGCTTTTCTATCTAGTCTTAGACTTATAGACTATACTCTGGTTACTTTTGTCATAAGAATGACTTGATTTCTGGGCAGTGGTGACGCACGCCTTTAGTCCCAGCACTTGGGAGGCAGAGGCAGAGGCAGGCGGATTTCTGAGTTCAAGGCCAGCCTGGTCTACAAAGTGAGTTCCAGGACAGCCAAGGCTACACAGAGAAACCCTGTCTCGAAACCGCCCCCCCCCCACCAAAAAAAAAAAAGAATGACTTGATTTCAATAACGAAAACTAAACGTGTGTGACCTTCCAACTCCCACCCAAAGAACAAGATAGCCTTCTCCAGCTTGACATCCCTTACGTATGAGAAGCCTGCGGCAGAGGTGGGGACCACTATTGCTATTTCTCTCTGCTGACTGGCACTTCTCTTCCCTGACTTACAGTCACCATTCTTATGGTGGGAGCTTCTAGGAGGGATGGGGGAAAGGCAAGGGGTAGGAAGTAGGAAGGGCTTCCTTGATGAGCCTTGTCCTGACTTGCATGTGATGCTACCCGGCCTCAGTAGGCACCCAACACCCACCCTCCACCACAGGGAATAGTAACTGCTGCTACATGCTGATTTTTTTCTGGCTGCATTTCATGGAGTCCATCTCTCCCTACCCTGACCCTTTGGGATAGGGGTCTCTTTTAGAATGTCTCCTGGCTACATTTCTTTAACATCAGAACCACTCACCCAACTGTGAGGACTAAATGAAATGATATATTTAAACCACTCTTCCTGGCCTGTGTTTGAACAAGTCAAGGGTTGATGTAATCTATACGTTACTCTGAAAGTGCTTCATGAACCTATAAGATGGATTTACAGAGACTCTGATATGTCATCTGCAATGGAGGGAGAGAGAGAGAGAGAGAGAGAGAGAGAGAGAGAGAGAGAGAGTCAAAGCTGGGTTTTGTGCTCAGTCCTTCCCAGTTCTACAGTATGTGTGTGTGCATGTGCGTGTGTGTTTGCAAAGTGAGTTCTCTCGGAGGCCAGAAGCAGGTGTCAGGTCCCCTGGAGCTGGAGTTACAGGCACTTGTGAGCCACCAGATGTGAATGCTGATAACTGCCTTTGGGTCCCCTTGCAAAAGCAGAGCCTACCCTTAATTGCCGAGCCAACCAGTCTTCCAGCCCCCTCTGGTCTGTTTTTTTTTTTTTTTTTGGATGTGGGTTTTGTTGTTCTAAATCCAGTGCCTACCCATGGATCCCAGCGCCTGTTCATGTCTCATCAGGGATTGCCTTGTTTGCTCTCAGGGTTTCTTTTCTTTCTTTCTTTCTTTCTTTCTTTCTTTCTTTCTTTCTTTCTTTCTTTCTTTCCTTTTCTTTTCTTTTCTTTTTTTTAATTAAAATACTTTTTTTTTTTTTTTTTTGAGATAGGTTCTCACCATGTAGCCCAGGGTGGGCTGGAGTTCATTATGTAGCTTAGACTGGCCTGTGAACTTCTCATCCTCCTGCCTCTAGGCTTTTCAAAGTCTGGGGTTACAGCTGTGTGTCACCCCCACTTGCCTGTCTCAGGTTCTTGAGTGTCAAGTGTGCTTTCTGTGAATGGTGTGTGTGTGTGTGTCTTGGACGTTTCACCTGCCCACACCCATATGGCATTTAGATAGATGGTCCTGATATCCTCATTATGTGCTTTGTTTCGCTGAGACCCCGAGAGTCAAGGACATTCTTGGCAGTGGTTCAAGTAGAGAGTGACTCTTGCTGTTAAAGGAATATCTGGCATGTATGGCACACATGCTGGCCTGGAACGTGGGTGGCCAGTCACCTCTGTGGTAAAGGTAAAGATGGTTAGATGACAAGGATCAACACTGATTCATACTACTGGGGCTCCTGTCCTGTCAAGAGCCCCAGTGACTCTAGTCAAAGTCTTCTGAGGTGAGAAATCTCCATAGAGATGTCTAGAAGAATGTGGCTGCCTGTTCATTTTTTTTTTTTTTTTTCTGGAGATAGGGTTTCTCTGTGTAGCTTTGGCTGTCCTGGATCTCACTCTGCAGACCAGGCTGGCCTCAAACTCATAAATCTGCCTGCCTCTGCCTCCCAAATGCTGGAATTAAAGGCATGCACCACCACCGCCTGGCTGCCTGTTCATTCTAACTCACATTAGATGATGAGTTAAGGAAAATGGATTTGGAAAGCATTGCTCAGAGTCAGTACTAGCTAGAGCAAGGGAAAGAGAGAAAAACCAAACTGGAATGTTTGCATAATTCATTTCAGTAAAATGCCACTTATAAGATCCCATTGTCAAAGTGAGGCTCTGGAAGCGTGTTGCTCTGAAATGTGGCTTCTACATGCATGCATGCATGGTGTGCATGCATGCACCTGCATATATGCACATGTGTGTGTGCATGCATACATACATACCCTCCTCCATACCCCTCAGTAAAGCTAGCAGGTGTCTTGCCCCTGTAACTTGATGTTTAACAAGAAGCCAACTCAGCCCCAGGTAGAAAATATGAAAAACCAGATTTTTATTTGTTCCTGTTGCTTGTTCCAAGGCATCCCAGAACCCAGCTTGTAAACTATCCAGTTTCTACTGTTCAGACAGCTACTCAGCTGTGTACATGGGTTCTGAGCTCTACAGTTCTCGGCCATGGAAATAAACGCATTAAAAAATCGTAGGTCTCTGCACCGTGAAGTGAGTGCGGTCTTGCGAGAAGAATGAGTCTGGTCCTGTTTGGGGCTCCACGGAGGATTTAGTGATAATCAGGGGAAGACACGGCTGGCCTTTTGTGTCTCAGCTTTGTCCCTATAACCCCTCAGATAATAGAATCTGCCCTTTAGGAGTCCAAGGCTTGCTGGGGGTGGGGAGGCATCTGGAGCTCCACGGATAAAGGGGCCACTCAGCGAGGAAGTACCCAATTCCATCCCTTTACTGCCAATTATGCTTTGAAATATGTTTTCGGAATTCCAGCACCCGGGACTCGAGACTGGGCTGGCAGCTGATCAGTTCAGCAGGATTTAGAGTGTCCATCTAGACACTGGACCCAAAGTTTGCTTTGGCTAAATGAGGTAAAGGTACAATTATGTCCAGACACATACTAATAAATCTCTTGTAACAACCTCTCTTCCATGTATCTTTTCTGGTATTTAGCTGAAGATTCAGATTATGCAACCTACAAGTTTGTCATTTCGTTAGCACCAGCAACACCCCGAGCCTAGGAAGCCGTTTAAACTTGAATTTGTTTGTATTTTTCCAACGTGTGTGTCTGGAAGGCTTTCTTCCTTCCTTCCTTCCTTCCTTCCTTCCTTCCTTTCTTTCTTTCTTTCTTTCTTTCTTTCTTTCTTTCTTTCTTTCTTTCTCCCCAAAGTACAAAAATCTGAAGGAAAAAAAGAAAAAGGAGACCTGTGGTTAAAAGCTTGGAAAGACTGTGCATGCTGCTTTTTGTACACCTTGAAGACTAGCAAAATCTTTAATATGAGACTTTATTTGTACAAAGCCAAACTTCAAAACCACTCAAAAGCTTTTCTTATTAACTGCTGTCAGTCCTGTGATTTACAGAGGCAATAAAGAACTGGAGGGGGGTACATTTATCACACAGTTCCACACCAGAAGCCATTTTGTCCGGCGGTTAAAGGCGAGCGATGAAATGAATTCTTTTGTTCTAAAGCAACACACATATCCCCCGTTCCCTATTCTCCCGGTTGGGCACACCAGGCGACAGTGGTGGCAGGTCACTACCCGATTCCTGCTTCATGATAAACTGTGACCATGAAAATGTTGAAGGAACAGTTAGAATACTTAGCCAGGAATAGCAATTGTGAGATTTGCTTGGTAACATAGTTAAAACTTTAATTCTTAGTTTAATATAAATAATGTGTGTGTGTGTGTGTGTGTGTGTGTGTGTGTGTGCTTACACACTCATGCACATAGACATGCATGTGCATGCATCTGTGTTTGCTATCTTCCACCTTGGAAGAGCAGGATGATCCTCTTAAATAATGTGGGTTCTTTTCTTTCTTTTTTTTTTTTTTTTTTTAAGATTTATTTTACTTATTATATGTAAGTACACTGTTGCTGTCTTCAGACAATCCAGAAGAGGGCGCCAGATCTCGTTACGGATGGTTGTGAGCCACCATGTGGATGCTGGGATTTGAACTTATCACCTTCGGAAGAGCAGTCGGGTGCTCTTACCCGCTGAGCCATCTCACCAGCCCCAGGGTTCTTTTCTTTTGCCTAGCAATTACCCTAGGATTTGGATTTTGAAGCTTGCCTAAGTTTTGATGCCGGAAAGGGCCAGGAATCAGGATCCCGTCCTTTAATTCACTTCGTATTGGATGTTGACTTTATGTTTTGTGTTCTGAGAAGACAGGGATGATCCACAAGAGGGGAAATATTTTTCAGCCGCTTTTTGAGCTTTGGTTGCGCGTTGGTGTGCATCTCAAACAAACTGGGCAGGCGTTGTGCTAAGGCGTACATAAGGGCTACAGTTGTTTTGCTGTTTGAGAGACTTAAACATAGGGCAGTTTTAAATATTCTATAATTGAGCTGGAGCGATGGCTCTGCTCTTGCGGAGGACCTGGGTCCAGTTCCCAGCTGCCACATGGGGTGGTTCACAACCAGCTCCTGGACATTTAGCTCCCTCTTCTGGTGTCTGTGGATGCTTACACTCACATGGACATAACTCATACACAGGAAAAACAAACAAACAAACAAACAAACAAACAAACAAACCAACCAACCAACCAACTGCAGGCATGCATGAATAAAAAGTAAAAGTTACTATTTTTAAATGTATTTAAACCTTTATTTTATTATTATTATTTTTATTGGAGACAGGGTCTCTCTACATAGCCCTCCATGGCTGTTCTAGAACTCACTATGTAGACCAGGCTGGCCTCAAACTCAGAGAGATCCACCTGCCTCCCAAGATCAAAGGCATGCACCCCTACACCTGTCTTCTTTAAGTTTTATTTTTCTAAGATATTTAAATTTTATTCTTTCTCTTCCCCTAACTCTTTTCAGATCCTCCCTTACCCTTCCAAACGTTATTGTCTCTCAAACAAAAAGCACAGACACATACAGATATACACAATTAAGAAAAATAAAATTACCTTTTTTTTTAAAGAGAGAAAATTATTATGGTAGTAACTTCTGAGGTGGAAACCATGAAAGGATCCAGGAAGGAAAATTCCAGGTCAGATACTTTTGTTAGCCCATTTGTACAAAGTTTGAGCGGTGAAGGACTTTGCAATGGAATTCTGTAGGAGTTTCACGTAACCCCCTCGTCCTCTTCGATGTATAATTTAGTGGTTAAAGTGATTCTTGCTTCTGTCGCTATCGGTTGCTTTCCCGGGGAAGGGGAAATAGGTCCTCCTGTCAGTAATTTGGTGAAAGTGCTGAAAAGCCCATTATCTCCGTAGGAGAGAAAGCAAGCCACCCCTGGCGTGTGAGGACGTGGTAGGCTTGGCGGTCTCCTGGCAGGCTTGAGCTGCAGCTGGGGCTCTGGTCTCTGAGTGGACCGCGAGCATCAGCCATTCTTCTTCTTCTTCTTCTTCTTCTTCTTCTTCTTCTTCTTCTTCTTCTTCTTCTTCTTCTTCTTCTTCTTCTTCTTCTTCTTCTTCTTCTTCCTTCTTCTTCTTCATCTTTTTCTTTTTTTTTTCGAGACAGGGTTTCTCTGTGTAGCCCTGGCTGTCCTGGAACTCACTCTGTAGACCAGGCTGGCCTCAAACTCAGAAATCCGCCTGCCTCTGCCTCCCAAGTGCTGGGATTAAATGCGTGCGCCACCACTGCCCGGCTGCATCAGCCATTCTTGTTGGGCTCACCTCAGTCTTTCAGATTGGATTGGGTCTTTTCCATCCCTGCCTTTGGCTAATTTCCTTCTTTGTTTCCTTCTTTGTTTCCTTCTTTCTCAAGTGCATGGAGGCTAGAGACTATTGTGGGTGTGGTTCCTCAGGAGTGGGTCACCTTTTTTTTTTTTTTTTTTTTTTTGAGAGATTAAATGAGTTTATTTGAGCAGACAGGGACCCAGGACTAGCGACAAGACAAGCAGGTCAGTGCTCCAAAGGCAGGTAGTCTACGGCCCTCTGATCTGCCTATTTCTGCTTCCACAGTACTACAATTTCCAACACATGCCACAATGCCCTCCCTGATTTTAAAAGGAAGTTGTTGCTATAGAAAATGTGGGCTGGAGGACTGGGGCGATGGGTCAGTGGGCAAGGACATTTGCAGCCAAGTGTAGCAACCTGAGAGCAGTTCTTAGTGTCCAAATGGGAGAAGGACAGGACAGGCATTAGGTCCCCTGACCTCCAGATTCGTTTTTTGTTATCCATGTGTGTATATACTCACCACTGATGAATAAAACAACAAAAAAAAAAAGAAAAAGAAGGAGAAGGGGAAAGAGGAGGAGAAGGAAGAGGAGGAGGAGGAAGAGGAGGAGGGGGAAGAGGAGGAGGAGAAAGAGGAGGAGGAGATAGGGTATGGAGAAAGAAAGAAATCATGCCTGTTTGTGTATTTGAGAAAAGAACTGCATTTGCTTAGTGGCAAATTTGATGTGTGTGTGTGTTGTGTGTATTGTATGAATGTGTTGTGTGTGTATTGAGTGAGTGTGTTGTGTGTGTATTGTGTGTTTTGTGTGAATATGTGTGTTGTGTTGGAGTGTGTGTTCTGTGGGGGTATATGTGATGTGTGAATCTGTGTGTGTTGTGTGAGTATGTGAGTGTGTAGTATGTGCACGCGTGTTTGGTGTGTGTGTATGAATGTGTATCTAGTGTGAATATATGTGTGTGTGTTGTGAGTGTGTGAGCATGTGTGTATGTGTGAGTTTGTGTTGCCTTTCCCTTTGGGGATAAGGTCTTACTTTGTTTCTAGGCCCAGAGGCTCTCCTGTCTCAGCCTCCCCAGCCCCCGGAACCCCAGGCTCATGCCACACAGTACCCAGTGCTGATGGTAGAAAGCTGCATCTTGTTTCCTATGACGTGTTTCTGTAAACAGTAGCTTGCTCTGGACCATTTTCAGCATGAGGTTCACAACAGAGTTGTGGATAAGCAGGAGGCATGGGCCCTTGTCCTGTGGCTGGTGGCCAGCTGGCACCTGCTTGTTTGTCCCAAAACTCAGAGAACTGGCAAGTTCTAGGTTGTCTGTTATGAACTAAGGCCAAGATCAGAAAAAATAATTATCCATTATTTAGGCTTTGAGTACTAACCCAAGGAGATATGGGAATTTGGGAACTCTGAGAGAAGGGGACATGAGCGTCTTATGATGGGGTCTTAAATACCTCCCCTCCTGTGCCAAATTGCCACTGCTGCCTCTTTTGCCTTTTCTCTGTGTTGTCCCTTTTTGCAGAACGGAATATTAAAAGCCGCTTTGTTTTCACTAGTCTCTTGAATTTGTTATCTTATTTCAAACCTTATAAGATTTCCTTAACCGAATGGAGTGGTGGCTGCTGGGTAGTTGACGGCTTGTCCAGAAGTCTGCAGTCTGGGCTGATGTGACTGTCTGGCCACCTTTTAAGAAATGCCATCCTAACCATTTGCTATGATTTGAACTTCATGCCTCACTGTTGGAAAGAAAAACTTTATACAGAGACTTGCTTTTTATGTGACTTTGAAAGGAGTTACATTTTATTTCTGACACTTATTGTACTATAAAGTCTCTAGTCTCTGATATTTAAGGTGGAAACTTTTAACTTTCTCTCTTTAAATCCACACACATACACACACATACACACACACACACACACACACACACACACACACACACACAAAACAGAACTCTCGGGGCTTTTCAGTAAAAGGGCTTCTCAAACAATCCTAACGCTTTGAAAAATGAAATGCTTTATTTTATGAAGCAGTTTTGGGGTCAACTTTTCCCCCCTAAAACGTATGCTTTTATGTCGGGCAGTTTAAAGAGCGACTGCTAACTGAAACCAACCGTCAATGAAGTTGCGTCAAGTTGTTTCCCATTAGTCTTGTCTCTTTCCCATTAGTCACTTATGAAAGGGCACAAGGACATCTAACAGCACCCCAAACAAGAACGGTGAAAACAGATGTCAACCGCCCCCCCCCCCCCCCGCCTCAATCGTTTGCCGTTATTATTATTTGTCGTCGTTGTTAAAAAGCTCAGAGATTATTTGTGGATTAGGGAATAAACTTTGCTTGCCTGGCTTATTGTAACACCGTTAGTAGCATCCTGTAGTGGAAAATGGGCCTTTGACTTAGAATTTCAGAGAATACAGAAAAGGAGTAGCTGTCTATGCCTGGAAGCACCATGAAGCAGGAACTATGGTGTCTGTGATAGCTTGGTGAGTGGGAGTTAGCCTCTGAGGCTGTGTTTATTATGTTGTCTTGGTGAGCAGTGAATTGAAAAAGCAAGGCTGGTCCTTGGGTAGCTGACTTATCCTTACAAAAGTTCCATGCTGACTTAGGTAAAGATCTTTGGGTGGGGCAATGGTAGTGGTGGTGGTGGTGTGTGTGTGGGTGGTTTGGGAAACCCTACCAACTTTGTTTTTCCAATAAATTTATCTAAGAGCCTGTGGGCTCCCATGACCCCACATAGAATTATTATTAATGTGTGCTGCTCTGAGGGCAGTATTTGCTGTGTGGAGCAATCACCTCGGCCTCTGGAATTTCAGGAAAAGTGGCAGGGAAATGAGAGGCAGGTTAGTGAGCAACAGCCAAGGGCAATGTGCTGTGTGACGGGCACAGCGTTTTTATTGTGACTGGGGCAGGGGAATGGACAGAAAGGCTGCTATTTAGGGTCAGGCTACACATGGAGTTGGGGAAATCGTTCAAGAAGTTTTGTTGTTGTTTGTGTGTGTGTGTACGCACACACAATTGGTTATGGCCAGAAAACGTGTACTTAAGATGTTGCTTTTATCTGCGATGCTCCAGTCTTCTTCCAAGGATGCTGAGTGGTGGATTTGAAGGATGTGCTCCTTTGAGGGCTGTGTTTGTGGCCATTGAGGCCATCATTGAAACCAGATATCGGGCCTCAGTAGTGCTCATTAGCACTTACAGATTTAAATGATTAGTGGCTCTGCTTTGAAGTCCATTGTTATGGAGAGAGGCTTTTCACATTTAGTACTTTTTGGGTTGTGTGCATGCATGTTCGTGTGTGGGTGTGTGTGTGGTGTGCATGTGTGCGTGTGGGTGTGGGTGTGCGTGTGTGCATGCGTGCTTGGGTGGAGGCCAGCATTTGATGGCAGCTGTCTTCCTTGACTGGTTGCCACCTTACACTGGGTCTTCCACAAGCACCCAGAACTCTCTGGTTCTGCTAGACAGGGTAGTCACCTCGCTCTGGGGATCGACAGTTTCTGCCTTCCTTGAGCTGAGATTATGGGCCTGGCTGCCTGGTTTCCTGTGGATTCCAGGAAGCTGGGCTCTGATACTCGATCAGAAAGTGTTTTACCTGCCGAGTCTCATTTTAGATTACTTTGAAGTTAATATTCCTCAGGTCTTCACCCCCATATTTCTTTCTTTCTTTCTTTCTTTCTTTCTTTCTTTCTTTCTTTCTTTCTTTCTTTCTTTCTTATTTTATTTATTTATTTATTTATTTATCCAGACAGGGTTTCTCTGTGTAGCCCTGGCTGTCCTGGAACTCAACTTTGTACACCAGGCTGTCCTCGAACTCAGAAATCCGCCTGCCTCTGCCTCCCGAGTGCTGGAATTAAAGGCGTGCACCACCATGCCCAGCCATCCCCACGTTTCTATCCAGCAATCTTTCTACCCCGTTCCTCTTCCTGCATACGTCATTTCCTAGACTTGCAATATGGCCGTTCTCCAGCCTGCTTTGCACCAAGGCTGGTGCCGTCTGTGTGAAATGCCTGCATTCACCATCCCTAAGGTCCAGACCATAGTGTATCATTTCAGACAACGGGTCCTCAGGGCCTGCCTCTCAGTCCACGGAGTAGGCTGCCCTCTTTCTTCCTCTGCCATTACAGGTTATGACTTGTGAACGAATCGCTCTCATTCTGGAGATGGTGAGCCCTGGAACTTGGGAGCAGTATGAGTCCTGTCTTTTCACCTCAAAAAGGTTCTGGCATAGTCCCTAATGTGGTTACGAGTTGTACATTAATTTTCAGTAAACAGAGTTCAACTGCAGGTGACTGCTGCTGATCCTTCAGGAAAAAAAAGCTGCTTAAAAAAAATCTGTGGGTGACAACCCCACATGGGGGTCACATAACTGAATAGGAGGGTCATGGAAAAATTTGATGATGGCAAAAGATTTCTGAACACGACACCTAAAATTAATTAAAAATGAAACCCAGGGCTGGAAAGATGGCACAGGGGTTGGTTTTGCTCCCTCAACTCCACAGGGGTTGGTCAGGCAGCCCAGTCACCTGTAACTCCAGCTCTGAGAGATATGGCACCTACCTCCGGCTTCTGTGAGTTCCTGCGCATGCGCGCACGTGCCTGTGTGTACACACATACATATACATATAATTTTCACACAGATACACACACCATACACGTAATTAAATATGAGATCAGTCTTTCAGAATGAACTGCGTAATGCATCTGAGATGTTTCTGGAATGCTTGCCACGCCGCACCACACGACTTTACTGAAGCAGTCTTGGCTCGGAACACACAACTTGAGCAGCACGCAAGCCATCAAGCTGCGCTGTGCCACCAAGTGCTGCCTGCGGCACCTTGGCTCAGATTCCAGATGTCGCATGTCACAGACTGCGGTGTTTTTTTTTTTTTTTTTTTTGTTTGTTTTTTTACAGTACACATACACACAGTTTCCTGCGCGCACAGAAACATAATGGTTTAATTATGGAATCTAGAGTTTTACTCTTTTCCTACCCTCATCTCTCAGCATGTATCAAGTCTTATGTCCTTGGATTGCATGGTAGGAGACAAAGCAGTCACGTCCCATCTCCTTTTGTCTCCAGTAAATGGTAAAATCACCTGTGAATCAAAGAATTGTTTTGAAATAAGTTCTTGTTTTATTACCAGTAAATGTTTGATCTGCAGGCTTACATTACATACTTATGTGCCAGGGTCATAAAACGTTTTTTTTCCAGCCCATAAGAGTAGAGAGTAGAAAAAGCTTGCGATGCCTTATCTTAGAATAGGAGAACCCACAAACTATTATTAGCAATTGGAATTTCGTTTTATTTTAGATGATCTTCCCCCATCTGCTTACCCTCTGTCTCCCTGTTCTCACCCCACTATACTTCCTCACACTTGCATTCTCCTTGTTACTCCTATATCACATCTGTTTCATTATTCTCCTCCCCCCACATCAAGGCCTATTTCCCTTTCTCCTGTACCTCTTTCTACTTTTCTGGCCTTTCCGCACTCAAGTTCCCCACAAATAGTATATTTTATACAAATACATAAAAATTAGAAGCTAAGATCTGTCTGTGAGAGAACATGCAGAATTTCTCTTTCTGAACCTGGGCTATCTAACTTAATATAATATTTTTCCAGTTCCCTTCATTTCCCTGCAAGTTTCTTAAATAATAGTTTTTTGTATTTCTTAAAAAAAAACTTTATTCTTGAGAACTTTATACATGTGTACAGCAAAATACAAGGGCAGAAAATATCATAATTTAATTATTATTAATTATTTCTTATGGCTGAATACAAATTCTGTGGTGTAGATACACCCTGTTCCTCTGTTGATAGGTCCATTTCCCGGCTGTTGTCAATAGAGGGGCATTGAATATAGATTTGCAAGCGGCTCTGCAGCAGGAGTCCTTTGTGTGGGCGATGCTCAGAAGTGGTTTAGCTGGTGTGCCATTGTTATATGGTAGTTTCTCCTATGTGGGTTGGGCACAGTCTTAAAACCTAATCCTAAGGTTATTAAGGGTTCTGTCATATTAATGTAATCATAACATTTCTCCCAAAACATTAGCCAACGTTGCCATTTGAAAACTACTAGGGAGATGGTTCAGCTGGTAATGCGCTTGCAGTATAAGACCTGAGTTTGGATCCCCAGACCCTGGGCTAAAAACCCTCTTGGCACCTTGTGCCTGTACTCTCAGCTCTGAGGACATAGAAACAGGAGGATTCCTCAGACTGGCTGGCTAGCAAGAGGGAGGCTAGCCAAGTTGGCAAACCCCAGGTTCAGTGAGAATGCCTAAAAAAATATGATGGAGGGTGTCATATTTTTGAGGAGGACACTGTGGTCAGCCTCTGACTTCCACCTACTCATGCACACACACAATAAAAAATAGCTGTGCTTTCTTTAAATTTTGAGAAAATGATACAAACTTTATTTGAGACAAAGTGAAATACAGTAGTCAAGAGTTCTGAGCTTCCTTCCTTCCTCCTCTTCCTCTTCTTTTCTCTTCTTATTTATTTATTTATTTATTTATTTATTTATTTATTTATTTATCTATCGAGACAGGGTTTCTCTGTGTAGCCCTGGCTGTCCTGAAACTCACTTTGTAGACCAGGCTGTACTCGAACTCAGAAATCTCCCTGCCTCTGCCTCCCAAGTGCTGGGATTAAAGGCGTGCGCCACCATGCCCGGCTAGAAGCCCAGTCTTAAAAAATAAAAGGAGCCGGGCGTGGTTGGAGGCCAGCCTGGTCTACAAAGTGAGTTCCAGGACAGCCAGGGCTATACAGAGAAACCCTGTCACACCCCCCCCCCCAAAAAAAAAAAGACTGGGCTTTTTTGTATATTCCTGGCTATCCTAGAACTCTCTCTGTAGACTAGGCTGGTCTCAAACTCACAAAGATGCCTTGTTCTGCCTCCAGAGTGCTGGGATTCAAAGTATGCACCATCATACTTGGCAAAGCCTTCTTGTTTCTAACCCCACCATTTCTAGGCATGTAACACAGATTACATGAGCTTCTTAGGCCTTGTTTTCTATTTATGGGATGGGGACAGCAGGGACACCCTCCACAGAGAACTTCTTTGAGGATTAAATGAATTAAGATCTGTTGAACTTTTCTCAAAGAAGTTGTATAGAAAAGATCTCAACAGCTATCACTCTGTTCGCTAGTGGACCTTTGGGTTCTCACTCCATCATACTGCCTTCGTGAAGCTACGGAAGAATATCAAACAGTTGGCAGAGTTCTCGCCCGGCATGCACACAGCCTTCGGCTAAATTCTCAGTGGTGCATAATGGTGGGTGTGATGATGTATGTCTGCAATCTCAGCACTCGGATGCTGTGTTAGGGTCCAAGAATCTCTGAAGGAAGACCCCAAACTCGAAGAGTATTCAAAGGCAAAGAGCGCTTATTCTGCAGAAGTCATCAACACACAGGGGGTCAACCATTCATCAAAATGACGCCCCCAGACAAAGACACACAAGCCTTTTTTGCAGGAAACTAGGTGAATTGTAGCCAAAGTTAGGTAATCTAAAACTTCACTGGTCGGGGCTGGGGAAGTTACATGGGTCGGCTTCTGATTGGCTGCTATGTTAGTTTCACTATATTTGGTGAGGCCTTGAGGAAATCCCAGGAGCCAACTTAGCTCTGGCCTTATCTCCTCCAGCCAAGTGACCCAGGAGCTGACTCAGCTCTGAGCTCATCCCCCCACCTCTGTCAAAACCATCAAAGATCAGCAGCCCGTTGTCAGTAGCTCCCTCTGAGGAGCCCAATCTGCTTCCCTTGGAAATGAACACGTTTCCACTTCCAAGGTTTTTAATTCCTTAGGGGACCTCTCAGCTGGAGGCTGAGCAGGGGGACAAGAAGTTCAAGGGCATTCTCAACCACGGAGTAAGTTGGAGGCCAGCCTAGACTTTATGAGGCCCTGAATTAAAAAAAAAATAAACCCCACAAAACAAAAATGCACCACATCGAACCAAACCAACCAATCAGCTGATGAACCGAATAAGCAAGGAAAATATTTATCCGTAAAAAAGGTTTTGTCTAGCCGGGTGTGGTGGTGCATGCCTTTAACGCCAGCACCTGGGAGGCAGAGGCAGGCAGATTTCTGAGTTCGAGGACAGCCTGGTCTACAGAGTGAGTTCTGGGACAGCCAGGGCTGCACAGAGAAATCCTGTCTCCAAAACCAACCCCCCCAAAAGGTTTTGTCTCTTTTGTTTTTGTGTTCTCTAGGGAGATCTGATGATCATTTGAAAACATTATTCATACCGAATGGCCGAGAAGCACCTGAAAAAAATGTTCAACATCCTTAATCATTAGAGAAATGCAAATCAAAACAACCCAGAGTCCACCTCATACCAGTCAGAATGGCTAAGATAAAAAATTCAGGTGACAGCAGATGCTGGTGAGGATGTGGAGAAAGAGGAACACTCCTCCATTATTGTGGGATTGCAAGCTTGTACAACCACTCTGGAAATCAGTCTGGCAGTTCCTCAGAAAATTGGACATAGTACTACTGCAATACCTCTCCTGGGCATATATCCAGAAGATGTTCCAACTGGTAATAAGGACACATGTTCCACTATGTTCATAGCAGCCTTATTTATAATAGCCAGAAGCTGGAAAGAACCCAGGTGTCCCTCAACAGAGGAATGGATACAGAAAATGTGTTACATTTACACAATGGAGTACTACTCAGCTATTAAGAACATTGAATTTATGAAATTCCTAGGCAAATGGATGGATCTGGAGGGTATCATCCTGAGTGAGGTAACCCAATCACAAAAGAACTCACATAACATGTACTCACTGATAAGTGGATATTAGCCCAGAAACTCAGATTACCCAAGATACAATTTGCAAAACACATGAAACTCAAGAAGAAAGAAGACCAAAGTGTGGACACTTCGCCCCTTCTTAGAATTAGGAACAATGCACACATTGAAGGAGTTACAGAGATCAAGTGTGGAGCTGAGACAAAAGGATGGACCAACCAGTGACTGCTGCAGCCGGGGATCCATCCCATAATCAGCCACCAAACGCAGACACTATTGCATACGCCAGCAAGATATTGCTGAAAGGGCCCTGATATAGCTGTCTCGTGTGAGGCTATGCCAGTGCCTGGCAAACACAGAAGTGGATGCTCACAGATAGCTATTAGATGGAACACAGGGTTCCCAAGAGAGGAGCTAGAGAAAGTACCCAAGGAGCTGAAGGGGTCTCCAACACTCTAGATGGAAGAACAATAGGAACTAACCAGTACCCCCAGAGCTTGTGTCTCTAGCTGAGTATGTAGCAGAAGATGGCCTAGTTGGCCATCATTGGAAAGAGAGGCTCCTTGGTCATACCAACTTTATATGCCCCAGTACAGGGGAATGCCAGGGCCAAGATGTGGGAGTGAGTGGGTAGGGGAGCAGGGCAGGAGATAGGGGAGAGTATAAGGGACTTTTGGGATAGCATTTGAAATGTAAATAAAGAAAATATCTAATAAAAATTGGAAAAAACATTATTCATTATTGTGTGCATGATCCCTTCCTCTGTCTCTGTCCTTTCTCTCCTCCCCACCCATGTATGTACTGGTGAGCCTGGTGTGCATACACTTGTGCAGAGGACAACTGTATGGTGCTGGTCCTCTCCCCCAGCCTTTAAGTGGAGGAGAGGTAGACCTCAGGTTGTCAGGGTTGCTGAGTCATTCTGCTGGCCCGTAAAGGGGCTCGGTTTCTAATGGATCAGGCTCACCACAAAACATAAAGAAAAAGTGGAGGAGTGGAGCGGGCAGTGCGCAGCATGATACTAGGGTTGAGGCAAAGAGTCCAAAACTAAGTTCATTTGCATAGGCATGACAGCATCCATAGGCATAGGTGAGATCACCTCAGGGCACTGGTTCTCAACTCTTTTTTTTTTTTTTTTAACACTGCCACCCTTTAATAATACAGTCTTCACTCAGTGGTGACCCCCAACCATAAAATTATTTTCATCGCTACCTCATGTATTGCAATGTTGCTACTGTTATGAGTCATAATGTAAATATCCGTGTTTTCTGATGGTTTTCAGTGATCCCTGTGAAAGGGTCATTGAGTTCTTTAAAGGACTTTCGACCCACAGCTGCTCTAGATGGAAAGTCCTCTGCAGAGGTAGCTTTACTTAGAATTTGATACATAAGGACTGCATTTACATATTTTTTCATTCTCTGTTTTTTTCCCCTCTAAGTCTTTCCCTGAACCCCTGAGTACCTCTCAAATTACTGACCTCTTTTTCTTTAATTATCATTGTTCCATATACACAAGAGTGTATGTGTGCACACATACACACTTCAAACCTACTGAGTTTGTCTATTGTTGCATGTATCTACATGTGTTTGGGGCTAACCACTTTGGGGGCTGGTTTCTGGTAAAAACAAACAATTTTCCCTCATGGCCATTCAGTGCCCATAGCTCTTCCTCGGGGGGTGGAGCCTTGAGAGGCTTTCCCTCTCCACTTTGGCATGTCAACTTTGGAGATGCCGGGGACATTAGAATGGGTAGAGAGTCAGAGGGAGACGAGTCAGCAGAGAGCATCACTGTAAGACTCAAAGGCCTAACTGTGGGCCAGGGAGGTGGCAAGGCACCTGAAGACCTGAGTTAGATTCCTGGGACCCACAGGGTGGAAAGAGAGACTTGACTCCCAAAGATTGTCCCAAGATCTCCACAGGTAGGCATATGTGTGGTTCCCCTTAAAAACTAATCAACAACCCCCCAAACCCCAACCAACCAACCAACCAACCAATCAACCAACCAACCAACCAACCAATCAACCAACCAACCAACCAACCAACCATCACAACAACAACAAAATATCCCACCAACCGAACAAAAAATATTAAATCAAAAAGTGAAAAAGAAAGCCTACTACACTCCAATGTTCAAAACATTTGCTGATTCCATTGGTTTCCCAGCAGCACTTAGGTAGATAGTCCGTGTGCCCATCTTTCAGGCGTGAACACTAGTGCATGGAGAAGCAACATTATAAAGCCAGCGAATAATAAAGGCAGAGAATCTGAACCAAGATAGGAATTCAAGATGGGGTAATATCTTCATTGATATTTGGACTGCTGATGTCTCTGTTTTTATTTATCTATGTATTTATTATCTACCTAAATATCTCTCTAAATATCTATCCATCTAAATTATCTATCTATCTATCTATCTATCTATCTATCTATCTATCTATCTATCTATCTATCTGATTTTCTGTAAATGTTTCTGGCCAATAGCCCTGGTAGCCTTCAGTAAGAACAACTCTGTGATGTACTCAGAAACAAAGGGCTGTGAAATAACAAATAAAAATGTATTAGTCAGGTTTTGCTACAGTGGTGGTGTGTAACAAGCAACTCTGAAATGTCAGTGCTTTACAGCAACCAACACTTGTTTTCTGGCTGGGGAAAGTCTGCTTTAGATGTGAGTTGAGTATTGTGGTAGTTTGAAGATGCTTGGCCCATGGGAAGTAGCGCTGTTGCTGGAGTAGGCCTGCCCATGTTGGTGGAAATGCATCACAGTGGGTGTGGACTTTAAGCTCCTATGCTCAAGCTCTGGCCCGTGCAGAAGGGACACACTCCTCCTGGCTGCCTGTGAGACTGACTTTTCTGGCTGCAGTTGGATCAAGCAGCATAACTCTACAGCTTCAGCCACATGGCTCTGGCTTTAGAATCAAGAATAGAAGGAACTAGTGGGACAATTGATGCTGGTTAGCTGGAGCTAAGAAAGCTAAGTGGTGACTAAAACCAGCATCACTGAGGTGAAATCATCTAGGGAGTGTTTTCTCAGAGCACAAAGAAGCTGTGTTCCAGAGATTGTCAAGGTTGGACCACATGTTGCAGCTGCACTTGGTAATGTGTAAGAATCACCCAGGTGGTACTGGTTTTGAAGGCATGAAGGGGTCATGGAGAGCAGCTGAGGCTTGGCACTGTGAGAGGCCATGGAAGGCCATTGGTGAAGGTGCAGCCTCAGTTGCAGTTGACATCCCAGGACTGAAGGGGTTATGCAAAGAAGTTGAGGTTTGGCACCATGCAGAGAGCCTATGAAAGGCTATTGGTGAAGCTTAGTTGCCGTGGAAGACCTCAGCATATTGGAGATGCCAGTGGAAGACCTCAGCATATTGGAGATGCCAGTGGAAGACCTCAGCATATTGGAGATGCCAGTACCATGGGATGACCACCAAGAGCAGCATCAGCAGTGGAGTGGAGTCAACCAGAGCTTAGAGTGCCACAGAGGGCAGAGCTGGAGAAGTGATGCCAGCCCTTTGGAGTTGCCCAGAAGATCATGTGTGGATCCCGGACACTGGAACAAGAAGCTGTGAAATTGAAGTTGCCTTGGAGACCCCAAGATGTTAGAGAAGCCAGAACCACAGGCTACCTGTGGAGGAAAGCTAACAGGGAGTGGAAACAGGCCAAGACTAAGAAATGTGTTGCAGCCATCAGATCTCAAAGGAGTTGAACACCAGACATGGAGATACAGAGTTTGGAGTTTGCCCATGTTGTTTTTGGTCTTGCTTTAGCCCAGTATTTCACCACCATGACATTTTGGAATGATAATGTATGTTCTGTGCCATGAAATGTTGGAAGTATGTGATCTGCCTTTTGATTTTATAGGGGATTATAGTTAGATTCTGAGATTGCATAAATCTCAGAAGAGAATTTGAACTTTGGACTTTTACATTGTTGAGACCGTGGGGACTTTTGAAGTTTGATTAAATGTCTTTTGTATTATGCTATGGCTAGGTATGGCCCCCATAGACTCATGTGTTTGAACAAGCCTACAGGGCTCAGGAAATAGAATGTGGTAGATTGAATGTGCTTGGCCCATGGGAAGTGGCACTATTAGGAGGTGTGTCCTTGTTGGAGGGGGTTTGTCACTGTGAGGGTGGGCTTTGAGTTCCTATGTTCAATCTCTGTTTGAGAAGGGACAGTCCTCCTGGGTGCCTGTGAGACAGACTCTCCCCCTGGCTGCCACTGGATCAAGATGTATAACTCTTAGCTTCTTTTACAGCACCATGTCTGCCTGGATGTTGTCATGCTTCCTGCCATGATAACAGACTGAACGTCTGAAACTGTAAGCCAGCCCCAATTAAATGCTGTTCTTTATAAAAGTTACTCTGGTCATGGTGTGGTTTTCACAGCAATTAAACCCAAACGAAGTCAGAAGTCTTCCATATATGCATTAGTCAGCTGAGGGCTACTGTAACAAAATTCCCATCACTTGGGTACTTAAATAGCAGATTTTTTTTTTCTTCATAAGATCAAGGTGTTACTTTTTTGTTGTTGAAACAATGTTTCACTTATCTCAGACTGACCTGCAGTTCCCTGTGTAGCTGAGGATGACTTTAAATCCCTCATTCTCCTGCCTTAACCTTCTGAGAGCTGGGGTCACAGCTGTGTGCCACGGTGGCTAGTTTCTATGCAGTGCTGAGGGCCATGTGTATGTTAGGTCCTGGACCAACTGGGTTTCATTCCCGGCCCCATGTTTTTTTTTTTTTTTTTTTCTATTTATTTATTTGTCCTCTTACCTCAGCTTGCAAATGGCCACCTTCTTGTCTTCTTGCTGTGCCCTCTCTTGGTCTTCCTCCCCCCTTCTTCTATGCCTGAATGGTCCTGATGTCTCACTGTTTTAATCTCTTACAAGGACATCGCTCTGTTTGATGTAGAGCCCAATCTATCAGTCTCATTTTTACTTAATCGGCTCTTTAAAGGCACCATCTCTAAATATAGTTCTACTCTTAGTCTTCCCCTAATGGCTTCTTTCCCACTGGCAAAGCACTTACACTAGAATCTCATTTATTTTTATTTTTTGGCTTTTTTTTTTCTTGAGACAGAGTATCACTATGTATGCCTTTCTGATCTAAACTCGCAAATATTCACCTGCCTCTGCCTCCAAATGCCAGGATTAAAGGTGTGTGCCACCACAGCTGGTCAGTAAATATAACTTAGAAAATTAAAATAAATGTTTAAGGTTGACCAGCTTTCTTTCTTCTTTTTGATCGGAGGAGAGTTTACATTGGCTTGCTACTCAGGAATCATCAGTTTCCCTCTCGTCAGTTATTTGAATTTTCTGGCAAAACAGATGAAAGCCCACTGAGTAATTTTAGAGTTGTGTACTGTAATTTACTATATAGATCAGTCTCGAGAGAAAACACTATTTTCTCTGTTCAGAAGAATGTATAAGGGCTTCAGATGTTTGACCTTCTGGTCCAATGACATATTGTCTCTTAGCTTCTCAAAAATCTAGAGATGGTCCTTTTAATTTTCCTTACCATTTTTATTAGCGTTTAGAAAAGGTTAATTAGGCAACCACTGATCTCAGGGGAAAGAAGATTTTTAAAAAAAAATAGAATATTACAAGATGTCCTCATTGGGTATGAAGGTAACACCACAAGGGGGAACTATAATTTTATCAAATTTGTCCTGGCAAGTTGGCTCAGAAGGTAAAATGATTAGAGCCCGCAGAGTTAATTTTAATATGCTAATATATCACAGCAAGTTGGGGACTTAAATAAAATGATACAATTAATATACTTTTATGAGATGTAGAAAGACTTAGTAAGGTCATTTGCAGATTATATTAGAGCTACATTTGGACTTACTGGGTTTAAAATTCAACATTCTTTAAAGGGAGCACTGGATGTTTGACTGTTTCTCAAGCACCTTTGAATGGTAGAATGTATATCCAATTGGGTGGATCTTGAGCTGGGATCATAAAATAGAAAAACTCTCCAGCTTCCTCTCTAAATACTGCCAGGATCAGGTTTTTAGATTCCCCCCCCCTTTTTTTTCTGAAAGTGTTACAACTCAGAAAATGGTATGGTAATTCTGGAAGGGATTTCTTTTGAAAGGCTGTTTAATTGATTTTTAGAAGACTTTCTCATCTTACTATGTCTCTGGTATTCTATGATTTCCCTTGGCAATATTGTCTGAGTTTCTTGGTCTTCTTGGATGAACAGTTTCGTTATGTAATCTGAAATCATTGAAAGTGATTATATTGATGAAGGGAACTATAGGTATATGTGTGAGTATGTGTGTGTGTGTGCATATGTACGTGCATGCATGATACACATGTGCAGGCGAGAGAACATTTTGCAGACATCCATTTTCTCCTTCTACAGCATGGATCCCAGGGATTGAACTCAGGTCATCAGACTTGCCAGCAAGCACCTTTACCCGGTAAGTCATCTCATCTGACCTCTACTTCAGGTTTTGGTCAAGAGTCTCTCATTGAACCTAGGGTTTATCAACTTGACTTTGGCTGGCTGGACAATGTGCTTCAGGGATCCCCAATCTGCCTCCCCAGGGCTGAGATCATAGATATACGTATACGCTGCCTTTCCTAGCTTTTATGTGGGTGCTAGGGAGTCTGCCTTGAGCTTGAGAGTCAAGCACTCTACCAACTGATCCACACGCCCAGCCTCCTTACTGGTTAACTTTTATGTTAATGTTAAAATGTGTTCCCTTGAATCTCCCTCTAGGACTAAGTATACACATAAAAAATACCTCTTCGCATTTCCATGGAGTCCTGATTATCCTGGGTTATTCCTGAGTGTCCCCATGAAGCCTTAATTAGAGGAAAGAGCAATATATATCTGAAGCAGAGAAGTCACAGGGATAAGAAATACTTCAAATAATTCTCAATTTCTCATTAGCAAGCCCTGATAGAGAGCAGACGTAATTAGAATGATCGCGTCTAACTGCCACGCGTACATTTGACTAAAAGCCAAGAGCAACAGAGTCACGATATTTATGTTCATGTTTAAATTACTCAAGTGCTTAATTGTATAATTTCAGTTTCAATTACCAAACGCCCTCACTTTTAAAATTAGTCCTTTGAGTATTAGCCGCATGATGTTGTTATTAAAGTTGAAAATCTGCTATTACGGTTTAGAGGATTAGTGAAAGTTGTTGGCATATGTCTTGTTTAATAAATAAGTTTAATTGTGCATGTAATCTGGTAATTGAGTAATGATGAATTATACTTTTTACAGAAATGTAGAATGACTCCCCCCTCGCTTAGGGTGAAACAAAGCCACTTTTTAGGGATTTATTTCACAAGGGAAATATTATAAATCATCTAAGATATCACTTCTGCACCATAGGAACGCCTGTAAAATGTGTGAGTTTTCAACAAGATTTACTTTTATTTTTGCGTGTGTGCCTGTGTGTGCAGGTGTTTTCAGAGGCCAGCAGAGGGCATCGGGTTCCCTGGAGTTGAGGTTATAGGTGGTTGTTAACTGCCTGTGTAGGTGCTGGGAGCTGGACTCAGGTCTTCTGCAAGAGCAGCAAGAGCTCTTAAGCACCAAGCCATCTCTCCTGCCCCCACAGGAAGACTTTTAATAGAAAATTTATATTAAATATTCCCCTCTGCCTCCCATCCTCATATAAGAGAGGCTGGAGGCAGGAGGATGAAGTTCAATCGCTGAGGCTGTAGAGCATATAAATATTTAACCCATTCTCAGCCTTCCCCGTCAATGGGGGAGAGAGTGGCAGGCAAGCACACACAACAGACAAGGCTGCCTCACCAACTCAACAGCTGCTGTTACCTGGAGTGAACTTCAGCACTCAGGACAGCTCCCAGAGCTTATCCTGATCCACGGGGTGGGGGGTGGGGTGGTTTAGGGTGTGGGGGGGGTGAGGGATGGCAGTAAGGTGGGGGTGGAGGCATCCTCACGTCAGCAGCAACGGTTTCAGACTTACGTCTCAGAACAAAAAAATTGGGAATTGAAAACTCAAATATATATATATATATATATATATATATATATATATATATATATATATATATATATATATATATATATATATATATATATATATATATTTCTAAGCAACATTGGCTTCTCTATCTTGATTCTGAGGCAAAAACTTTTGCATCTAGAAGGGTTGCAGTCTTGTCTGTGACTTCCTTTGGTGGATATTTACTTACGGAGGTCGGAGGAGCTTTGGAAGGAAGGGCTTATTTTCAAGCCGCATGCTACAGATTTCCTTCTTGGGTCTGGGTGAGTTTTGGAATCCAGGTTTCTGGGTTGTTGGTTCCTCTCCGGTTCCATTCAGGTGACTCACAAGGTGAGTTGAGGTCGCCAGGCTTGGCAGCAAGCACCTGTACCCACTGAGTTGCCATTCCAACCTTGAGACTAAAGCGCACATTGAAGGGGCAGCGATCCGTTCAGCAGATAAGACAGAGATGCAATTAGACAGCACCAGGCCTTAATGTCAGCCAATCCTGAGTGTGAGAGAGGAACTAAGGACGGAGGATGGGTCGAAAGCCCTTAAAGAAAGTAGGAAGACTCTCTTCTCCCCAAGGTGTCCCTGGGATAACCCCTTCTCCGTATTGTCAAAAAGGTAAGCAAACTGGCATCCAGGCTCTGTTGGCACAGGGCAATGGCGCATGGCTTAAATAGGAGATGCGATGAATCCTGAGTGCTGAATGGGCAAAGTTCCCCTTTTCCAGTTGCAGCCTCCGGAAACCCTGGGGCAGGGTTCTGTGTTCCTAGTCAGAACACAGAGGAGTCTCCTCTGGGGAGATGGCCACAAAGAAAAGCCCTGGAAATAATGGTATTCAAGTCAATGAAAGGGCGAAAGCTCCGTTTAACTCCCCTTGGGGTCAGCAAGCCTTTCCCACAGGCTCATCGTCAGCTGGTCTCACTCTGCCGTGCGAATGGATGGCTGACAATCTTCAAGTTCTTAAGGATATGCAAAATGGAAGAGAATAAAACTTTCATAAAAAGACTCAGTGGATCTAGAAGACACAGACACACAGTCACACAGACACACACACACACAATGTAACTTTAAAAATTAGAGAACATAGGTAGATAGAGACTAAAAAGGGCTTTCAGCTGCACCCTTGGGAGCTGGAAAAGGGAACAACCTAAGACTAAAGAGAAACTGATTTAGAAACTAGCATTCTGTATCCAGTAAGCTGTGAGCTGACTTATATAAATTATTCAATGCAGTATTTTTATTTGCCTGCAGAGGGACAGTTCCTCGGGGTCTCTAGCTTTTCTTTCTATTTTGAGACAGAGTTTCCTGGAGTTCAGGCTGACCTCTAACTTGTTACATAGTCCAGGATGTCCTTGAACTTTTGAACTCCCGCCTCCATCTTCTGAGTGCTGGGATGAGAGATGTATGATACCGTTGTGGGAAATATTTAAAAACTGAACCTGCCAACTCTCTAGTCACGATGGACCACAGGGCTCCCGCCTGGCCAACTCTCCAGCAGGGCATCCCCCCATTCCTTTTGCTTCCATGCAATGCCCCTCAGACCCCTGGTTAGCCATCTCAACACCTAATTACCCAGTAGAATCAAGACTCTTAAGTTTATAGACTAAGATGCTAATACAATAATATCAGAGCTAATTGATAATGATAAAGCTTTAACCCAATTATTCTAACCTTTTGATAACACTATGTTGGCCTCCATTCTGGTTCTCTCTCCTCCAACCTCTCTGTCTCTGTCTGTCTGTCTGTCTGTCTGTCTGTCTGTCTGTCTCTGCAACTCTTAGCTCCACCTCCCTTTTCCCTGTCCAATCACAGACCTCCTCTGCATTAATGTAACTGGACAGGGAAAATCTTGCAACATGTTATAGTGCCTAGGGCTGTGGAGCCAGCTCAGGACGTGGAGCACACGCGTAAACACTATGTCAACTGGACTACTAGCTCATCTGTGCTGGCTAGTTTTTATGTCAACTTGACACAGTTAGAGTCAAGAACTTGAGCGGAGAATGTGCTTCCATACCATCAAGCTGTAGACAAGCCTGAAGGGCATTTTTTAAATTAGTGACTGATTGGGGAAGGGCTTAGCTCACAGTGAATGATGCCGCCCCTGGGCTGGAGGCCCTGGATTCTATAAGAAAGCAGACTGAGCAAGTCATGATGAGCATACCAGTCAGCAATACCTCTCCATGGTCTCTACATCAGCTCCTGCCTCCAGCTTCCTGCACTGTTTGAGTTCCTGTCCTGACTTCCTTCATGGATGAACATTGATGTGGAAGTGTCATCCCAACAAACCCTTTGGTCATGGTGTTTCATCACAGCGATAGTAACCCTAACCAAGATACCATATTTAGTGTCTTCTATAGACAAGGAGTCTGATTTATTTTAAAATTTCATGCAATTAATTATTATGGTGTGTGGTGCATGTGCACAGGAACACACGGGCACACATGCCACAGCTCGTGTGAAGGTCAAGGGTTAACTCTGAGGCGTTAGTTCTCATCTCTGCTTCTATGTGTGTCCTAGAGATCAGACTGAACTTGCTGGGCTTATGCAACAAGAGCCTTCATGCACTGGGCAGCCCCTGAGTCTGATTTATTCCTTGTTCCTTAATGGTTTGGGCTGTGATGTGCAGCAGAAAAGCGTTCCAAGTAAGAAGCTCAAGAAAACCCCACTATAGTCATGGCAGGCTCTTTCCATCCCTTCCCCATTGCGTTCCCTCGGTCCACCAGTATTACCCTCAGCTGAGGTAGGTGCTAGGTGTTCCCAGTGCTCCCCGTCTTCCCCTAGAGGAGCTGAGGAAGGGGACACAGGGGCAGCCTATGGGAAGCTGGGTGGGAGGAGCTGAGGAAGGGGACACAGGGGCAGCCTATGGGAAGCTGGGTGGGAGGAGCTGAGGAAGGGGACACAGGGGCAGCC
>LR749974.1:972488-990362 GCA_902729485.2 Mus minutoides | reverse complement strand
GAGTTGGTCAGGCTCAAGCCTCCACCAATGGGATTTAGGAGACAGATGGACAAGTGCCTCGCGTCTTTGGCCCCAGCTGTCTGCCTGCTCCAATCTACATACTGGGTGTGTCCCCGAGGACCCCGGCAGACCATGCTTGGCATGTCTGGGAGGTGACCTGCTCATGGGTGCACCCTCAGTGAATCTGGGCTGTCGAGCTTGGCCAGAAGTTTCGAGTGAGACAGAAAGATGCTTTGCAATTGTCACAGGATTGGACTGGGCGCCTGCTCTGGACTCTGCAGACCAAACCCATGTGGAGTGTGACAGCAAAGGGTTGACCTGATTTCCAACTGACTAGGCTGCATCCAGCTCACTGGTGGAAGAGTGAAGCTATAGCCAGCTAGATTGTTTTCTTCTCGGTTCTTTTTGAGAAAGGAGTTTCGGACTGTAGCCCAGGCAGGCCATGAGCACATACTTCCTGCTTTAGCCTCTTGCGTGCTGGGATTACAGGTCTGAGCTGGCACGCCCCATTTTCTACTAATGGTGTTTGGGCATTGCTGGCTGGAGGTTTCAGAGTATTATTGTTTGAGTTACGGAAGCTGCCATGTTTGAGGAGACGCTTCCTGTGCTCATGTAAACTCTAGTAAGCATAACTGTATAAGAAATTTTCTCTTTTCCAGACCTGCTACAAAGGGGGAAGGTTATGAAAGTTTAGATCATGTTTTTTTTTTTTTTTTTTTTTTTCCTGTGTGTGCCCGTGGAGAGTACAGGTCAACCTCAGGTGTCACTGCGTAGGACCCACCCATCTTGCCTTTGAGACTGTCATTCATTAGGTCCTGGGGCTCTCTGACTTTGCCAGGACTGCTGGACATGGAGTGCCAGGAGCCCCAGAGATCCTCCTATAATCCCAGTTCTGGGATTACAGCACATGTTACCATGCTTGGCTTTTACAGGGGCTTGGGGATTGAACTTGGGTCCTCATGCTTGCACGGCAACCACTTTACCAGCGGAGCTTTCTATGCATCCTTGACTGTTCAAGTCAAGTGTGTGGGTGTAACCTGTTCTCACTGAGCTCACTCAGAAAATGTTTGGTTCTCATCTAGGAAACCCATTTTCCAGACACACGGAGTATTGATCGGACTAATGCCCCCGAAGCACAGAGTGCAGTGCCTGTGATCTGTTATCTATCTATCTATCTATCTATCTATCTATCTATCTATCTATCTATTATCTATCTATCTATCTATCTATCTATCTATCTATCTATCATCTATCTATCTATCTATCTATCTATCTATCTATCTATCTATCATAGACATTCTAGAATGTCCTATCTTTGAATGTTCTATCTATATCCGAACATTCAAACTTATTAAGAGGAATGTGAAGTCAGCCAAGCAGGAGAAGCCTCTCTTCTGTTCATGGGAGACTGAATCTCATTCCCAGAGCAATGTGGCCTGGAGATGCTGGCTTGAATTTAGTTCCTTCTTGAGTCTAGTGCACCGGCCTATGCCTGCTAGTTCATTTCAGCTGCTCAAATACCTGAAGCAAGAGTACTCCTCAAATTGTTAAGTCAGTACCAGCGTTCCTTCCAAAACTGCTTGGACTGTGGGTCTGACTAGTATTTCAGTGCATGCTTGAGCTAGCCCATTTTGGTTTTTCCCTCTTTATCTCTCTCCTCCTGTTTTATTCTTTCATTCTTTATCCTTTCTATATTTCTGCTATGTATTTGTGGTGGTGGTGTGTGTGTTTGTGTGTGTGTGTGTGTGTGCACAATATAGGTATAGATGTCTTGGGTGGTGGAAAAAGAAATCAAGCTGTCCCCACGTGGGCAGCAGGGGAGCAGAGCCCACTAGCAGCTCACTTGCCGCAGGGCACAGGTGTCAGCCATTCGCCAGAGTAGCTTATCGGTGAATCTTTACAATATTGACCCATAGGCAGGAGGGTCTGGGCGTGAGGCATGAGTAGCAGGAAGAAGGCAGAGCATCAATTGGGACGCAGAGACAGCACAGCAGTGGCCAGCATCCTTGCTGCAGGAGCTTAAAAACGACCACTGCATGATATTGGCCACTGGATAAACCCCACAACACTTAAAAGGGGGAACTGCCTGCCTTTCCCGGTTTATCTCAGACCAAGTGTGCCAGTTCATGTAGCGAGGCAGAGGTAAACTCTGGGCAAAGAGTTTGTTTTTCACTAAATTGTATATTTTCTTTGTGCCTCAGATCTCCCCGCTTCTTCCTCCTCTTTCTTTCCCCCTTCTTCCCCTCTTCCCCTTCCTCTTCTTCTTCCTTTTCCCTCTTCCTTCTTAGTTTCAGTAGCCCAGGCTATCGAATTGATATATAGTGGAGGGTGGACTTGATTCTAATCCTTCCTTGAGGATCCTGAAGGGGGGAAACTTAGCATCTATATCTCTAGCAAATGTAAGGTTTTGGATCTAGTCAGTGGGCGAGGAACCCTGAAGTGTTTATAGAATAATCAAGTGAAAATCTGACATTATTTCTGTACTAGTAGGTAGCTCGGGCTTCCCTGAAGTCAGCACTATTTACATGACAGAGCTGGGCTGAAAGTGTTTCCTGTCCTGTCCACAGGGACTCTTGAAGATTGGTCCCAAATCGATCTCTGCAGAAAGTACAAGAGAAAGAAATAGAGGTCACTGGTTATTCGCTGGCTGTTGGCAAATAAGTTAGTGATTTGATTTATTCTTTCTCTTAGGATGATTGTTTATAATGAAGGATGGGGACTGACAAACTATTGGGGAAATGAAATTGGGAAAGATTCAGATTTCAAGTATGCCAGAATAAGAAAAGTCAGAGATGATAAGGAAGGCAAAACCAAACCAAACCAAAATGAAAACCACCATCACCACCACCAACAAAACAAAACAAAACCCCCAAAACAAACAACCAAAAAGCCAAAACCAAAATCCTGTAGAGCTTGCAAATGAACATGGTGGTCATGAAACGATGGAAAAACTGTTAGTGAGTGACGGCATTCCAACCTCTAGTGAGCTGTTACACTATTAGATGAGTGGATATTTATATTCTAAGGCAAATAAAATGTTCATAATGTATGGTTACTTAAAAGTTTCCTTCATTTGACCATTGAGGTATCTTATCTATATCTTTATCTACATATCTACATATCTATATATTAAAAGTCAGGGTTCTTGCCTGGTGGTAGCAGTGGTAACACACATTTTTTTTTTTTTCGAGACAGGGTTTCTCTGTATAGCCCTGGTTGTCCTGGAACTCACTTTGTAGACCAGGCTGGCCTGGAACTCAGAAATCTGCCTGCCTCTGCCTCACAAGTGCTGGGATTAAAGGCATGCACCACCATGCCCGGCTGGTGGTACACACTTTTAATCCCAGCATTCTGGAGGTACAGAGAGGAGGATGTCTGTGAGTTCAAGGCCGGCCTGGTTTATAGAGTTCTAGGACAGCTAGGCCTATACAGAGAAACTCTTGTGTTGAAAAACCAAAAAACCAACTCAAAAAAAAAAAAAAGCAAGAAAGAAAAAGTCACTCCCTCTCACCCCCGACCCCTGCCAAAAAACCCCAAACAAATGAACGAACAAAACAAAACATCAAAACCCCAAAAGACAGGAAATAAAGCCTTGGCTCTGGTTCCCAGCACTGCAGAGAACAGAGTGACTGGGGGAGGGGCAGAGCCACCCAGAGTTAGGAAACTAAGTCCCAGCATTTTCCAAGTGACACAGTAATTTGCAAGTGTGACTGGCTGGGTGAGCAGGCAAATGGAACAAGGGTTCTATGTTTCTTAGATTGCACTGGGACACCTCTCATACTCGTCAGTCAAATAAGTACATGGTCATGGATTCAAGACCCAAAAGTTTCAGGGTCACCTCAGTTAGCCACATCTGCAAATCTGATTGGTGTATGGGTGGGCACCATGCACCCTGTAACCGTGCTGTGTACTCCTCGGCGGCAGCTTTGGTGAGATTAGCAGGTGAGGTCAGGGATCATAGCAATTCTACGAATAAAAGTTGTATACTCCAGTTAGGTCGGTGGGTCTAGCATAATGGACAAAGAGCTTAGTGTGCAAGCAGCAAGACCTGAGTTCAGATCCCCAGATCCCAGGGCAGGTAGAACACGGCAATGCACTCCAGGTGCAGTGAGAGACCCTGCCTCCAAAACAAGGTGAGGACCGGGGAGATGGCTCAGCGCTTAAGAGCACTGGCTGCTCTTCCGGAGGTCCTGAGTTCAATTCCCAGCAACCACATGGTGGCTCACAACCATCTGTAATGGGATCTGATGCCCTCTTCTGGCGTGTCTGAAGACAGCGACAGTGTACCCATATAAATAAAGTAAATACATTCTAAAAAAAACCAAAACAAAACATAAGGTGAGAGTAGTAGAGTAAGGGACCACTAGTTACCCTCTGCCCCTGTACATGTGCATAGGCACTTACCTTTCAAAGGGTCCACATTTATATAACTCGTAGTTTAGATGCAAATGTTTTATACATTTTATTTTAGTTATTCTCTTGCCCCTGGCATCCCTATCATTATTTGACTATTACAGAATCGAAAAAGGAAACTTCTTATGGATTGTGTGAGCTTAAAAAAAAAAAGGACAGCAGAAGTGAGGATGTGCATAAGACAGGTGATGTCATGGTTGACATCATCATGGTTAGGGCTAGGTTGGTATGACTCCCAGTGGCTGAGAGTACTGGCTACTCTTCTAGAGACATGGGTTCAATTCCCGTCACCCACACAATGGAACGTCAGTTCCCGGAGGCTCCGATGCCCTCTGATTCCGCTGGCACTGCATGCATGTGGTGCAGAAATATACATGTAGTCAAAACACACATATGCAGAAAATAAAACAATGGGAAAGCCTTCTCTCAGGACCATGAATAAAATACTTATGCATATTTTTTGGTGTGTGCTTAAATCATGACATAATTTTTAAAATCAGATTTATTTCTATTTATGTGTATGTGCATCCAGATGTTTATCGAGGCAATAAGAGGGCATTATATCCTCCAGAGCTGGAGTTACAGGCAATTGCGGGCTGTCTGATGTGGGTGCTGGAACCAGCTGGCCCTCTGCAAACTCAGTAAGTGCTTTTAACTGCTGAGCCATCTCTCCAGCCTTGACGTAATGCGTTTTAGAAGGCACTTCTGTGGATACAATGAGCTCTTCTTTGATGAAAGGTCTGAATCATAAAAGGGAATATCTCCTTAAGCCTTTTTGGTTGTTTGTAAATGCAATATTGAAATACAAGAGTGAACCAGGCATGGTGGCAAATGCCTTTAACCCCAGAACTGGAGCTCTAGGCCAGCTGTGGCTACAGAGTGAGATTCTTTCTGAAACCCAGAAACACCAACAAAGCAAGGGCACAACGCTAACGCTATACTCCTGTCAGGTATCACTTGGCCTCCCTACCTTTGGAGCAGGATAGCAAGCTATGTCTATGTACATTAGTCTGGCCTTGAACTCATAGTCCTTGAACGTCACCATGTCTGGCTGGCTCTTTCTAGACTCTTAACTGGCCCCAGAGTGACATAGCTGTCCTGTGTGACACACACCACGGCGAGTGTCAGCATAGGCAGGAAAGAGTCCGGCTTCTGACCCCATTGCTGGAGTTGCCTTCCTGAGATCCGAGAGGCACACATGCATGGCTGAGGTGGCAGCAGGGACCGGAGCTTTAGGCGAGGGGTAGTTATGCGCCTTGCCAGATGTGAGAACAGAGGCAGTCTTGCATCTCAGGTGCAGTTCTTGTGTTCATTCAGAATCTGAATACAAGACAAGGGACAAGGTCACTCTATTAAGAATGTCATCTATGGAGTGGTACATTTCCTCCCCCCCCTCCCCGCAGAGGTGGTGGTGGTGGTAGTGGTGGAAGAGGAGGAGGCAGGGGAGGGAGAAGGGGAGAGAGAAGAGGAGGAGGAGGAGAAGGGGGAGGAGGGAGAGAGGGAGGGGGAGGGGAAGGGAGGGGGAGGGGAAGGGAGGATACTCTTTAGGATCCTAGATGTGTCAGGAAACCTATGCTTATTCTACCATGTTTAATTTATTTGTTACTTTTTTCAAGTAGGGTGACACCTTCAATGATTTGTCTCTTTGTTTCTCTATTGAAGATAGATGATTGTGTCTGCCTCACTTCAGAGAATCTCTTATAAGAATCGCCTATCAATAAAAAAGCCAATGGCCAATAAGCTGAGGCAGGAAATAGGAGGTGGGACACTGGCAGGAAGAGAGAGGATTCTGGGAAATAGTGGGAGGCTAAAAGGAGAGATTGGAGAGTCAAGAAGGGATTGGGAAAGAGGAGACCGTCATACACCAGCTGGTCAAGGCACGTGGAGGGCGAGACGCTGAGGGGAGGGAGGGCCAGGTCTGACAGAGAGGTATCGAACATGGCAGACGTAGAATAGTTTAAATGGATTAAATAAATTAAGAGCCAGTCAGGGAATGAGCCAAAGCTTATGGCCTAGGTATTTATTAATAAACATTTAGTCTCAGAGTCCTTGTTCCAGAGCAGGGCTGGGAAGGAAAACCAGCATTTAATATTTTTTTAATACTGCCTTGTCTGGTCACGTGGTTTCTTCTCTTCCTTCCTCTCCATGGCTCCGCCTCTATTTCTCATTTTTTACTCCAGCTTCCTTTTCCACCAGGCTGAAGCTCTTCTTGTGTAATCATGGCTTAGTCCATTTGGGATCTTGTTTTGAGATGCCAAATCTTTAAAGTTCAGACTCCATTTTAGAGAACCTGACCTAAGTTTGAACTCAGGTAAACTAACAGGCTGGGACCTAGCATTAGTTTCCAAGTTGCCCCCCAACAAAACCTGAGCCTAGCCCCAGTCTCTAGATTAATCTCCAACAAGACCAGCGTTTCCAGGTTACACTCTCAACAGGACTATCGTCTCCAGGTTATTCCCCCAGCAAACCTGTACCCCCAGGTTACAAGCCCATCCCCTGCCTAGTGGCCACCAGTGCAGAGGAGAACAAAAATTAATTTTATGATATGATTCCCAGCACCAGCCAATCATGTTAAAGGCCACAGCAGCTTTCCAATTAGATGCTTGCACACGTACTTCCTGCTTGCTGCTTACTATAAAGCCTTGCCCAGATAGACATTTGGGGCTCTCCCACCACCAAAACTGTCCTGCGTGACTGTGGTGTGTTTTGAGGGTGGGGGTTGATCTAATTTGAATAGAATAAAGACCCTGCTGTGAGTTGCATCAGATTGGCTCCTGTCTGTGTTTTGGGGGGATCACTAACATTTCCCAGGTGCTACACTTTGATTTCGCACACGTTTGGAGACTCAGAATTCCACGGTCCAGGGGATGATAGATTCAGGCCTGTTCTTAGCTTGGATGGTGTCTTTTACCTGTGCCTGCTCTTCTCATTTGGTGAAAAGGATGAAGCAGGCCCCTGGGCCTGTTTGATAAGGGCAGGAATCCCATTGGCTAGAGTTCATTTGCTGTCATCTTGGTGATTTATTTTCAACATAGGAATTTTGAAGGGTCCCAGACAGGCAGACCATATCAACTTTTTTTTTTGGTATGAATTAGTCCAGGGTCCTCAAGCATCAAAATTGTCACAGGGGAGGGTGTTCACTCAGAGCTTTACATGAGAAGGCACCCTGCAGCTACCCCGTTTTGGTGGGATCCCCACAATA
This sequence comes from Mus minutoides, assembly GCA_902729485.2. Classification (NCBI taxonomy): domain Eukaryota; kingdom Metazoa; phylum Chordata; class Mammalia; order Rodentia; family Muridae; genus Mus; species Mus minutoides. Next base: position 982,747 of record LR749974.1, on the reverse strand, counting down.
CAGCAAGTTTAATCAGCTCAGATAGTTCCACAGGCTACCTTTCTTGCCTTTGTTCTTGCTTCATTGTGTGCTGTACAATGGAACACACACGGAGGCTGGGTCTTTTACAAGGAACAGAACCTCCTCTCTCACAGTTACAGATTTGCCGGTTTAAGATCAGGATGTCCGCATGTGTACTTCGGGCTGCTCATTGCTTCCAAGGTGGCACCTAGAATGTTGTGTCCCCAGGGAGTAGAGGGCGAGGCCTTCTTTCAGAAGGCCATTGAATGACATGCTGTTTCTGGTAGAAGAACCTTTAAGAACTGCCTCTTAGCCGGGCGGTGGTGGCGCACGCCTTTAATCCCAGCACTTGGGAGGCAGAGGCAGGCGGATTTCTGAGTTCGAGGCTAGCCTGGTCTACAAAGTGAGTTCCAGGACAGCCAGGGCTATACAGAGAAACCCTGTCTGGAAAAAAAAAAAACCCCAAAAAACAAACAAAAAAAAAAACCAACGAACTGCCTCTTAAAAGCTCTGCCTAACAGAGCTCTGCCCCAGTGGCTCCGCCCCCTAGGTAAAAGCTGTGGTCTTGCTAGCACCAGACTTCCGGAAGGTGCACATTCAAACCATCCTCCTCCTCACCCACGTCCTTTGGGACCTTAGGGGCAGATACTTACGTGGGCTTGTGAAGCCTCAGGGTGCAAGCCTGGTCTTCTGTTACCTTCCTCACTAGCAGAGGCAAGGAAAAAGGAAGTAGGGTTAGTTTTCCTTCCGGAAGAAGGTTGTCAGAGCGCGGACATGCTTGCAAATGTTCTTTTTTTCTACTTTGTTTAAAAAATTAACTTACTTTCTGGGCTGCACTCAGAGTCATTCGATAGCCAGGAGCGACCTTGACCTCGTGATTATCTTGCCTGTAATCCCTCCGTTCTGGGATTGGAGGCCTGTGCCATTTGTACCTATGGCTTTTTCGCCAGACTCACATGTTGAGACAGGCTGTGAAGAGCTAGCCAGCTGACCAAATGTCGTTCTCTCTGGAATGCCCAGGCTCTGAACTATGTAAAAGAGTGAAGGGGGTTTAAATCTATGCTCACAGGAGATTTTACTCAGAATAGGTCCTTATGAATATTCATGTTGAAGTACTTAGCCTCAGGCTGTGAAATATTAATCTCTTACCTGAGTTTTACATCTAATTCTCTTTCAATGACACAGAAAAATTAAATGTTACCTGCCACCAGGGGCATCATTAGGATGAGCTCAGTGAATTAAAAGTCTGAGAGAAGAAACTCATGGTCTAAAAAAAAATTTTTTTTTTTGTTGCTTTTTCCAATTATGTGCCAGACAAAATTTACAATGTTGTTACTGTTGGTTTTTTTCTCTGTATATCTATATTTGAGAAGAAAATGACAATAGAGGGCAGTTTCTATAAGTAGTCAACTTTTAAATAATATCTGCTAAGAATGGACATCCAGGGCTGGGCATGTGGCTCAGTTGGTGGAGGGCTTGTCCATCGTGTGGGAGTTTCCAGAGTCAGGCCCCAGACCTGCACAAAGCAGGTGTGATGGTTTGTGTCTGTGTCCCAAGGGCAACAGGAGTAAAGGGCATCCTCATCTACCTAGTGCGTTGGAGGCTAGCCTTGGACAAATACACACACAGACACACACACACAGACACACACACACACACATACACACACCATGGACCATGGTCCATGTCCAGGTCCAGAGAGTACAGTGTTAGCCATGGAGAACAGAGACTCAGAACCAGATGTGGTGGGTTACGAGTTAGACCACAACACTCAGGCTGGGGAAAGGACATCTCGAGTTCCAAGCCACCTGGGCTACATACCCTGTTGCTAAAACAACAAAGCCCAAAACTTCAGCAGTGTGTTAAGTAGGGAAAGCAACTGCTCTTTACTGAATGGGGGAGGAGAAAAGATACAGAAAGAGACTTCTCTTGTGATGCGTTTGTCTTTGTTTTGAATTTTTGAAGATGTATTTTATGTTTGGGAGTGTGTGCCATATGTCTGCGCACCACATACACACCAGAGGCCCACAGAGGCCAGAAGAGGATGCTAGATACCCTGGAATTGGAGTCACAGATGTTTGTAGCCCTCCAGGCTTCTGGAAACCAGGGAACAAGTGCCCTTAACTGCTGGGCCATCTCTCTAGCCCTTGACCCACTTCCTTCCTTCCTTCCTTCCTTCCTTCCTTCCTTCCTTCCTTCCTTCCTTCCTTCCCTCCTTCCTTCCCTCCCTCCCTTCCTCCCTCCCTTTTTTCCTTTTTTCCTTTCTTCCTTCTTTGTAGTTTGAGAGTTGTGTTTGCTTGAAAAGTTGAAGGGAAAAAGACAGCTACAAAGTAGATTGAAAAAAAAATGTGTTCTTATTACAAAAGTATTTGTGGAAGAAATTTAGGATCCAGGGACAAATAAAAAGGTCCTTCTGCCCCATCCCAGCAAACCACTACTTTACCAGTTTACATTACTCAGTCTTTTATTACCTACTAGAAATTCAAATGTGGATAGTTCACAAAGTAGACTCACACTACTGTTTTCATATTGTTTCAAATAGCTGTCTAGGATTCTACTATGCGGCCGTCTTATCATCCATTTAAGCATTGAGACATTCTGATACGTAGTTGCAGTTTTAGGGTTGAACTTTAAAACTTATTTCATGAACGCATGTGCACAGGGGTAGAGGCCAGAAGTCAACCTTGAGTGTTCTTCCTCGGGAGCTGTCCACTTTGAGTTTTGAGTCAGGGTCTCTCATTGACCTGGAACTTGCCGATTATATTAGGCAGATTGTCCAGAGAGCCCAAGGGATCTGTCTGTCTCTAACCAACCAACCCTGGGATGGTGAGGTTGTATTGTCATGCTCAGCCTTATATGTGCGCCTTTTCCTAGGACCTCTTGCACTCTGGATGAATGTTCTAACACCAGTCTAAAGGCCAAACTTGTAACTTTGTTATTAATCATTTCCGTGGACATCCTCAAAGCTGTGGGCCTGGCAAGGCCGTCCTCTCCCAAGACACAACTCTTACCCCACATCTTATGAGATTCAGTGTGGTGGGGTTTCACTTGTATGTAATTAATTTTAAAATTTACATTCTAAAAATTAATTTTGGGTTTGTGGAATAAACCCCTCCTATGAGTCTGGTCCTCTGGGTAGCCTTGGGCCTGGGCTAGCCAAGAATAGGTTTTGGCTTTCATTTTCTTGGTTTCATCCCTGGTTGGGAGGAGACAAGGCAGCATAGGAGGGTGTCATTCCTACCCAATGACAGCATTTGTAATCTTCTGGAAAGAGTTCTGCTGTGGTAACAAAGGGAAGGACGGGCACAGTGCTCACAAGTCAAAGTTCACTTGTGAGAACGAGAGTTGGCCTCCCAGGCTCCATTTTGAATTCTACTAAAGGCTATTTCAATTCATCTTGGCACCTTAAGTGGAAGAGCAGCCTTGGTATTGGGGATTCCAAGGAAACCATAGCCTGGGGCATCTTGCTTGTGTCTCCTTAGTGAGATGCTCTTGGAAGTTGGCCTGTCCTCTCTCCTCCTTACTGTGGAGACTGAAAAGAAAATTGATCTTTCTTCTTCTCAGCCCTTCCTCTCTGGAGGGTTTTATTTCGTGGCTCAGGCTGGTTTCATATTGGCAGTCTACCTGCTCAGCTTCCCAGGTACTGGGATTAGAGGTAGACACTGCCATATCGGACTTGTCTTAGTTAGGGTTACTCTTACTGTGAGGAAACACCATGACCAAAAGCAACCCGGCAGGAAAGGGTTTATTTAGCTTATGTATCTTGAATCACAGTCCCTTGAGGTAAGCAAGACAGGAATTCAAACCAGGTAGGAGCCTGAAGGCAGGAGCTGATGCAGAGGCCTTGGGGGGGGGGGCTGCTGCTTACTGCCTTGCTCCTCATGGCGTCCTCAGCCTGCCTTCTTATAGAACCAGGACCACCAGCTCAGGACCACCATAATGGGCTGGGCCCTCTCCCCATCAATCACTAAGTAAGAAAGAAAATAAATGTTTATTAATTGTACAGAGCCCAATCTTGTGGAGGCGTTTTTCTCAATTGGGGCATCCTTCTCTCAGATGACTCCAGCTTGTGACTGACAAGTTGACATAAAACTAGCGAATACAGATGGCCTATTGATCACATCTGTTCTAAGCTACTGTGGCAGTGGTTGCTGGAGATGGTTCTATTTACTGATGGTGGTTCCTGAGCCTCGATCCCCAGAATGTTACAACTAGATTAGATCTAATGATGGCTGTCAAACATACTTAATTATAGACAGGTCATATGCCCATGACTCCAAACCCTGCTGGGGATCTCAAGTGGCCATCTTGCCTGGGGATTTATGTAGTGACCATTTACCAGATAAAATCCACTGCAATAATAACCACAGAGCATATTCCTATCTCATCTTTCCTTTTTACATTTTTAAAAATTAAAATCCTTTAATTATAATTACTCTGTGTGTGTGTGTGTGTGTGTGTGTGTGTGTGTGTGTGTGTGTGCACATGTGTTTGGACAGAGGACAACCTCAGGTGTCATCCTCAAGAGCACCATTCCTCCTTCCCGGCAGGGTGACTCACTGGCCTGGAGTTTATTAATGGGTCCTGGCTGAATGGAGAGTGAGCCCCATCACCCTGTCTGCTTCGCCTCCCCAGTACTGGGATGACAGAGGTTTGTCACTGCTTCTGCTGTGTAAAGTGGGTTCTGGGAACCAGGCTAACTCTCTCCTGACTGGGCTCTATCATCCTGCTTTGCCTACAGTGTCTACACTTGGCTGTGCTTTCCCCTTTAAGAGTGCAGAGACTCTTGGGAGTCCTCTTGAGTTTCTGTGCTCTTTACTTACAATGCCTTTAAGATACCCGTGACCATGTTACACCTCATCCCTACTCTTACAGATTAGAAACCGATGGTTAAGCAGGTAAAGGGACTTGCTGCCAAGTTTGATGCCCTGCGTTTGACTCTTGGGTCCCACCTGGTAGGATAGAACTGGCTCCTGCCAGCTGTATTCTGACTTGTTTGTGTGTACTCTAGCACCCCTGTGCCCTGCCCGCCCGGACATAGACACAGAAGCACATAACAAATAAATTTAATAAAGAATTTAAAAATTAGGATTAGGGATCGAATTTTACTTTTAGCTCTTAGTACAGTGCCAGGCATATTAAGTCATCAATAAATGCTTAAATGATGATGTCATGGAGAAGTTATTGTTGTATCTTTAATGTGCTTTCTCTTGGCCTGAGATCTGAGATGAGATCTTTCTAGGTAACCCTGGCTGGCCTTGAGCTTGCAGTAATCTTTTGATTCTGTCTCCCAAATGTGCTTGGCATAATGGGCACACACAATTCCACCTGGCCAATGTGGCTTTTTGTTTGACTTTTGAATGTTTCCCAGCCTTGCCAAAGTGCTGGGAATACAAGTGTATATCACCACACCAGGATAGCTCTTTTTTTTTTTTTTTTAAAATATTTATTTATTTTATGTATATGAGTACACCATTGCTCTCTTCAGGCACCCAGGAGAGGGCATCAGATCCCATTACAGATGGTTGTGAGCCAACATGTGGTTGCTGAGAATTGAATTCAGGACCTCTGGAAGAGCAGTTGGTCTCTTAACCTCTGAACTGTCTCTCCAGCTGTTCCAGCTGTTTTCTTTTTTTTTTTCAGTTTAAGAAGTTTTCTTCTTGAATCGATGAATCGATGGTATAAACTTTACTTAAAAAAATACGGAGGGAAAATGACCAGTCTTTACGGTAGCATGTGAGGCTCACCTGAGAACATAAAAACCCGAGTTCTCTCTCCATCCAGCGTAGGTGCTGGCAATGCTGTGGCCTGCCGCCCCACGGGACTGCCATCATATCCACCGTTCTACTTAATCTTTGCACGTAGTGTGTGGGTTCCCTGCGGTCTAGTTCCCTCTGAATATTTTAATGCCACACGAACGAGCTTGCTTTCTTATTCACCCCCATTTTCATGGCACCGGAAACTTCTTCAGATTCATCTACAGAAATGACACCACCAAGCCCCTGCAAGGCACGAGTCAGCGCCTCCTGCTGGTGAAACCCTGACTCGGGTTTAGCAGTCCCTGTTCTAGCTAATGCAGGTCCCTCCACCTGGGCAACCTTCTTTGTCAATAGTCACGCGTTTAAATACATCTTGGGGAAAAAAACTGACTTATTTTAATGTATATGGGTATTTTGCTCGTATGTATGTCTGTGTATCCCATGCATGCAGTGTCCACTGAGCCAGAAGCGGGAATTGGATCCCCGGGGACTAGAGTTACAGTTCGTGCTGGGAATGGAACCAGGGTCTTTAGCAAGAACAGCCAGTGCTCTTAACCGTGAGCCATCTATCTAGTTTAACAGCTTTTACTTTGAGTACCCTGTCTTGGGAGCCCTGGGAACCTAGAGTGCTAACTCTTGATAAGCCAGTCCGGGTTTGCACTCGTTTTTTTTTTTTTTCTTTCTCTCGAGACAGGGTTTCTCTGTATAGCCCTGGCTGTCCTGGAACTCACTCTGAAAACCAGGCTCGCCTCGAACTCAGAAATCTGCCCGTCTCTGTGTCCCAAGTGCTGGGATTAAAGGCATGCGGCACCACTGCCCTGCCCGGGTTTGCACGCTCTCTTCCCCCATCTCCGGGTCCACTTTCCATCTGGGTGTACTTCTTCCCCTAGAAATCCTTGACACTTTGGCCTTCTCTTTCTAACCCATTGCTTAGAGGGCCTGTTTTGCCCACTTAGGCCTGGTTGGGCAACTGTAGTTTGTATTTGATCTTCCTGAATGAGAGAGAGCTTACACATGGTTGGCCGTTGGAGAGACGACTTGTGATGTGAAGTTGGTACTATGATTTGTATTTCTTGTGTGTCGTCCTGGCACTAAGCATCGTGGTTGGCATATGTTAGGAGCGTCTTCATGTCTGCAGCTTTGAGAGAGTATTTTGTCACCAGATCAACTCGCCTTTCAGAAATTTCAACACATTTTCATGAATTTTTTTTTTTTGGCGATGATTAATTTTTTCCCCTCTTCTTCTCAACTTCTTAAACGTTAAAAAAGAACTCTCTTTGGATTGTACTGTGACACCCTTTGTACGAATAATTTCAGAACACGTACTAAATAAAAGCATTAGCATGTTCTCAAGCCAGGGTTAAGTTCGGCCTCTAGGAAGCCTAGGCAAGTGCATCTCTGCAGCTTCCGTGCTAGCCTGGTCTACATTGAAAGGTCCATGCTAGCCAGAGCTATCCATAGTGAGACCTTATCTCACAGACAGACAACAACAAAAGTTTGTGTGTTCTCTAGGATGGCCAAGACAGGTTTGAGCGTGGAGCCATGGCACTGGTTGGCTATTGACAGGTTTGAGCGTGGAGCCATGGCACTGGTTGGCTATTGACAGGTTTGAGAGTTGAGCCATGGCACTGGTTGGCTATTGATTAGTTGGACTTTGGGCTTGCTACTCAGGAGTTACGGTCATCTCTCTGTCGACAATTCCACACACTCCTTAAATAAAGAATAGCCCAAAGGAGCTTGGAAACCCTCTGATTTTACAGGAGTTGCTAATGGGATTTGTCTGTCCTTTGCTGCAGTTGGCATGGTGGCGATGTGTAGTGGCGATCCTCACCCCCACCACAGGGAGAGGTTTCCCCCATCTCTAGGTGGGAAATACCTGCACTGTCTTGCAAATTCTGCTTTCTTTCTCTTATTTTCTTTCCCTAATTATTTAAAAATACATTTATGTGTCTATTATTAAAACTAACATTTATCTATGATGAAAACTCACATTTATGTGTCTATTACTAAAACTCTCCGATTTCCCCCTTTCACCATATTAAAAGGTTTCTACCAGTTTAATACCCGACTTGGCTTCACTTGGCTATTCTAACTCTTCATTTACTTTTAAATGTTACAGCGTATATTATTTTATTTTATTTTATTTTATTTTATTTTATTTTATTTTATAACACGTAACATACTCCAGAGCAACAGGACCAGAAACATAGGTGGAAGATCAGTGCAGCCAACATTACTTAAAACACCAGTTTGACTAGACGAAGCTAATTAAGTCGCCCCTAAAGCCAGCATCCTTCTCCATAAAAGTGAAAACAAAAAGCAGTACAAAACCAAAAACACAATCCGGAATGATAGCTAAGGAGTGTTTACTGTGCAAAAAAGTTCCCTCTCCCCAAATTACCCACATCCTATTTTCTTACGATGGTGAATTCTAAATGACAGTTCGGATCCGTTTAAAGTCTGATTCTTTTTGCTGATGGTGTGGCCTCAGCAGGGAGGCCCACAGGTTATACTTTTGATCTGGGGAACAGCATTTCACAGCTGGTCAAGTTCTGTGAGCATCTGAAAACCCAGCCATGACAGCGAATCACATGGATGTGGAAGAAGCCACTTAAAAAGTTGTCACCAGGACTGGGGAGATGAGATGGCTCAGTGAGTAAAGAGCTTGCTGCCTAAGTCTGAGGATATGAGTTCAAATCCCCAGTACCTGTATAAATGCAGGGTGTGCAGGGCAGCCTGTTTGTAACCCCAGGAGTTGAGAGGCAGAGGCAGGGATCCCAGAGTAAGATGGGTAGTTAGACTGGCTGTGTTGGTGAGCTCTGGGTTCAAGTGAGAGGTACACATTTCTACTTATAATGTGGAGATCCATCAAGGAAAATATCTGATGTCAACCTTTGGCTTCCACATATGTTCTTCAACATGTGCACCTACACACATGTGAACATGCAAGTGCGTTCAAACGTGTGCAATTACAAAAAAAGAGTGCCGTCATATTGATGTGGCTCAAGAGCTCTGGATTTCCTCCACAAGAGGGCAGGAAAGTCTGGGATGTAAATAAAACTCTTCACAATGTCTTTCTCAGAAGGTCCTCTGCTCCCTGTTCTCTTCATGAGTGCTTTTTAAAACTGTGCGGTTTTCCCTCTGTGTAAAGTTTCCACGAGCAGTTGGTTTTGAAAATGCCTCTGACTTTCCAGGGCTGTGGTTCTCCAACCCAGACCAGCTAAGCCCACGTTCTTGCTTCTTCACCTTCTAATCGCTGAATTTAGTACTACTGCCAATGGCTGAGGCAATCGGGATGATGATGAGGAGGATGGTGATGATGATGATGGTGGTGGTGGAGATGATGATGGTGATGATGATTTGTCCCTTAAAATGTACTTGGGAGAGGAGAAGACCAGAATGTCACTAGACTTACTGCCAATGCAAGGATGACAGCCATGTCAAGGGAAGAAGAAAATCTCACAGCAGGCATGAAAGCAGTCCTGACTGTGTGTGCCTGTTTGTTCCTTCTCCAGCTCCAGATAATTTAGCATTTTCCTGTTGGCTCCCACCCCCATACTTCTTCCCTCCCTCCTCCGCCCCACTTCGTTTTTGTTCTATGAGACTTAAATTATAGGCCACGCTGCAGAGCCAATCTAAATCTCTGATAGTCAAAACGGAATGCTTCTTTCTGCTGCGGATCTCCACGGGATGGAGCTTAACGCGTGAAGCCGTACTGAGCCAGCGTAACACAGGCAAAGGGGGGTGACGCCTAACAAACTCAGTTTATTTTGACAAAAAAATACACTTGGCGAAATATTTGTAGGATTTTGATTTGGAAGTTGAGTGCTCCTTGAATGCCTGGTGTCAACGGGACCTTTTTTCCCTTCCGCCTTCTGTTTTGTGTGTTATATATTTTTTAAAGCGCTAATAGGCTATGTGAAGGATAAACGGCGCGGCACAATAAAGTATTAGAAGACTCAATTTTTGTTTAAGGCCGATTGCGATTCCCCCCTGTCGTGCGTGAAATTAAAATGCACACACAGAACCGAGTGATTGCCACAGAGCCGCGGTTTCAGAAGGGCTTCATCCCTTGAAGAGTGTGGGGGGGGGGGCTGCCTTGAGGAAGGAGGCGGAACAATTGTGGTGGCCAAGAACGGATTCAAAAAGGATGTTTATGCGGAAGAATTATTGACAGCTACGGACATAAGCGGTTGGCATAGCATCATCAGTTAGTGACGGGCACGGCCAGAGCACGTGAGAAGGATATCACAAGGACACAGGGACTCTGATCTGCTGAAATACAAGCGTGACAGAGCTCACTAACTCCCACTGCACCCTGTTGCAATCAGGCAACCTGGGCACCTGAAAACCTACCAGTTAATTTGGCTCTGTTCCTTTAAGTATCACAAGAGTTTGTAGCAGTAGGGAAAGATTAATTTGCAAGACACGTTATTGTGGTGCTGGAGATGGCTTGTAGATTATCTCCCTCTCTCTCTCTCTCTCTCTCTCTCTCTCTCT
>LR749974.1:940116-972388 GCA_902729485.2 Mus minutoides | reverse complement strand
CGCTCCCAGTCTCGCCGTATGTGTTTTTTCACAGACGGTTTCCAAAACACAGACAGTGGGAATTACTTGTAAAGCAGCAGAGAGGGCTGTGTGTGGATATCTGTCTATGTATGTGATATATATGTTTTCATTTTTCTTTTAGGTTATAACTCATGTGCTTGGATTTGACACGGCGAGTCTCGGTCAAGGGATATTGTAGTCATTTTGGTTTCCTTCCCTTGCAGAGGGAGAAATGACAAAGCTGAGAATTCATTCCAAAGCTTTAGTGTGGGAGGGAATGCACCAGGGGGCTGGGCCCACAGGAAACATGAGGAAAACATCTTATTTTAAGATATGCATTTAATATGTTTCTCAGATTTGGAAGGAAAAAGTTAACGTCTGGGAATGCCTTTTGAATCACAAGCCGGGAGGACCCGTGTTCAGCACCCCCTCCTCCCCGCACACCCCACCCCCATCTTTAGATTAGAAATGATTTATTTACAGGGGAAAGAGCAGCACTTTGATCTACAATACAAATGTTAAACATTTATGAGGTTTAAGAATATTTATGAATGTGTAAAAGTTATTAAAGTCAATGTGTTTTGGGTTACCTTGCGATCAGGTAGAGTAAATACAAAGCTAGCAAGACTTCAAAAGGGAGGAAAGGGCACAGGAACTGTGTTCTGAGTAGATTTGCGAAGTTTAATAATTGCAGGGTATGTGTGTATGTCTATTTTGTGTATGATTTAGAATGCATAGTCTTATAAAAAATTGACCTAGTATATACATAGGTACATTTTTAGAATCATGAATTGTAATGTCAAGGCTACATGAAAATCTCATTATAACTCTCTACTTCTAGTCACTCAAAGATATTATAAAAAATCATTCTTTTTTTCAATTAAAAAAAAAACCTTCCACAAAATTGGTTAAAATAATATCACTCAGATAATACTAGCCTCTGTGGGGGTGGGACATTAGTTTTAAAGTCAGAGAATTTTTATTAAGGTTGTTTTCCAGGGTTTATGCTGGTTCACAAGAAAAATGTTCATTATGTTGCATAAACTTTTACACACAAGTATGAAACCAAAAGCCATAGAATAGTTCACATGTTTCTTCTGTGCGTTTATTAAGTCATTTTCCCCCTAGAAGCATCTACAAGGCTTGCAAGGATAAATGTTCCTCTAACAACTTAATACAAATCAAGCACAATTGTCTAATTTTTTTTCTCAGTATAAAACAGAGTTTATTCAGGGCATGGCGGGGGGGAGTTAAGAGGGTAGTAGAGGCAGAGAAAGTCAGAGAGAGGGAGAGAGGAGAGAAGTAGAGGCCAGAGAGGGGGAAGGGAGTGAGGAAGGGGGGGGGGAAGAGCCCAAGAGGGCAGGAGGGAAGCAAGGAGCAAGACAGCAAGAGCGATTGTCTAATTTTTTAAAAAAGTCTTTCAGGAGGTTGGCGAGGTAGCTCAGTGGTTAAGAACACCTGCTTCTCTTGCAGAGGGCCAGAGTTCAGCTCCCAGCGAACCACATCAGGAGACCACAACTGCCTATAGTTCTGTGGGATCTGCTGCCCTCTTCCCATCTCCCCAATATCTGCATGCATGTTGTGCACATACATACACGCAGGTACACGTGTACACATCTAAAATCATAAGTATTAATTTCTAAAGATTTATTTGTTTTATTTGATGTGTATGAGTGTTTTGCCCATATGCATGTCTGTGTTGTCACATGTGTGCTTAGTGCGTGCAGATGTCAGGCACTGGATGCGGATGATTGTGAACCATGACATGGGTGACTGGGAACTGAACCTGGGTCCTGAGTAAGAGCAGATGGAGCTCTTAGCCATTTACTTCTCTCTCCAGCCCCCGAGTCAATAATTTACAAAGCTTCTTAGAATCTGAAGAGATGGCTCAGAAGTCAAGAATGCTGACTGCTCTGGCAGAGGATGGGAATTCTGTTCTAAGCACCTTCGTTGGGTGGCCCACAGATGCTTGTAACTGTATGTCCAGTGTGACACACACACACACACACACACACACACACACACACACACACACACAGATGCATGCACAGTAAAGATGCAAAGATACCACAAGTCACTATTATAAGGTTATTTATTTTATATTTCTCCTCTTCCTCCTCCTCCTCTTCCTCTTCCTCTCTCTGCCTCTGTCTCTCTCTCTCTCATATGTACTTGCTTTTGAGTGCAGGTGTGTGTATCTCATGGTGCAGGCATGTGTGGTCAAAGGACAACCTGAGGTGTCGGTTCAGCCTCTCCCCTTATCTGAGGCAGCCTTTTTGGGTTTTCCTGTGCATATGTCAGGCAAGCTGACCCATGAGCTTCTGGGCATTCTCCTGTCTCTGAAGCCTCATCACAGGAGTGTTGGGATTGTAGCTTTGAATGGGTTTCGGTCTTAAGCTTACACAATAAGCTCTTACTTACAGAGGTTTTGTTTTGTTTTGTTTTGTTTTGTATCACAGATTTATAAGCATAAAACTACATTTAGAAATTCCAGGTAGGAAAAACAAAAACAAAAAACAAAAACAGAAATTCTAGGTGGGGCACACAGTGTTGCACATCTGTAACTTCAGTACTGAGAAAGCCAAGGCAGGAAGATCCTGAGCTTGAGGCTAGCCTGGGCTACCTAACAAACCCGTTTGTTAGTTCTGAGGCAGCTAGGCATCCCCATCTGAGTCTTTACTGGACAGGCTGCTGCTGCACCACTTCTGCACACACGCAGGCCCTCAGGGAATGGGGACTTTAACCCTGGGGTTACTCTGGGGATGGGAGACAGCGTCATTCCACAGCGTCAGGCTTGGCTTCCTTACTCGAATGACTTGAGTGGTGGTACATGCAGGATAGATTGTATCAAGTGTTTTAGTCTGTCTCAAGTCAGCCTTTAGCTTGGTATGTAGTTGAGGATGAACTTGAACCCCTGATCACCCCAACTTCACATCTCACAGGATGGGATTTCAGGTGTGTTCTACCACACTCAGTCCGATTTTGTTCTTGTTGTTTGTTTTGAGGTAGGATGTCACTGTGTAGCCTTGGCTGGCCTGGGGTTTTCTATGTCATCCAAGCTAACCTCAGACACAGGAAGCTCTTAAGTGCATCACCACACCTGGAAGATTTTTGTTTTGTTTTTTTGAGACAGGATCTCTTTGTATAGCCCAGGCTGTCTTGGAACTTGCTCTATAGACCAGGCTGGCCTCAAACTCAGAGATCTACCTGCCTCTGCCTTCTGAATGCTGGGATTAAAGGTGAGTGCCACCACCACCCAGCTGAGTTTTCTTTTCTCTTTTAAAAGAATTATTTATTTTATGTATATGAGTACACTGTCACTGTCTTCAGACATACCAGAAGCAGGCATTGGAGCCCATTACAGATGGTTGTGAGCCCCAGCAACCACGTGGTAGTTCACAACCATCTGTCATTCCATTCCTGTGAGATCCGACTCCCTCTTCTGGCCTCTGTGGATACTGCAGACATGTCATGCACAAACATTCAGGTAAACACTCTCCCACACAAAATAGTAAATAAAATCTCAAACGGTGTAATTGGGCCATAAACAACACAGAAAATGTCTTACAAGGCCAACTCTGCTCGGCTGGCTCTTAAATGGGAAGCCTCTAAACGTGAGTGTTACACAGGGTCAGTGCATTGAGGGTTTTCCACTGAGAATTGTAACTAAGAGAGATGCGCAGCGTTAAAAATGGAAATCTCTCTCTCTCACAAGCCCGTGGAATACAGATCTTTCTACTTTCCAACAGTTCTCTGCCTGAAGCACTGACATGTCTAATTAATAATAATATTCTATTAAACAGTATGATTAATCTGAGAGATCATTATGCACAAGTAGATTTAAAAAGCACCTGAAACCCCTTTGGTCCGATCTAAGATAAGATAAACCTGAACTTCTTCCTCAGATTGGTTTTTCTTTTTTTTTCCTCCTGCTGTGTGATATAACTTGAGGGGACATTCTATTTCTGGGATGCAATTGGCACCTGCTCCTTATTGTCTGATAAGCTTAAAGGAGTCTCATAGATAAGTAGCAGCTACCCAGTTACCCCAATTTAGTGATAATTTGTATCAGTATTTCATGTAAATATATTTTTTCAGAATACATACCTTACCACATCATTTCTGTGCTTAGTGTAATGTAGAGTTATTAATTGTGGGATTTGAACAATAAGAAAGCAATACTTTGGGGGGGGGGGAATTAGGCCACGAAGGAGCCAGCCTGACTGCTGAGTTGGAGAGAAAGCTGGGCTGGTGCTTTGCAAGTTCAGCCTTGGAAAACAACACCAGAGGTCTGTCTTCTCAAAGTGACTCAGTCTTAGGCCTATGGCTATATTTTGTTAATGTTGTTGTTGTCGTCGTTATTGTTGTTGTTGTTGTTTTGGGACAGGGTTTCTCTGTGTTGCTCTCTTGCTGTCCTGAAACTTGCTCTGCAGACCAGGCTAACCTCAAACTCAAGAGATCTACCTGCCTTTGTCTCCCGAGTGCTGGGGTTAAAGGCATGTGCCAGCACCTCTGAGTGGCACAGGTGGTGGCACAGGTGGTAACACATGTGGTTGAATAGGTGATAGCACAGGTGGTGGTACAGGTGGTAGCACAGGTTGTAGTACAGGTGGTGGCCCAGGTGGTAGCACATGTGGTTGTATAGGTGGTGGCACAGGTGATGGCATAGGTGATAGCACAGGTGGTGGTACAGGTGGTAGCACAGGTTGTAGTACAGGTGGTGGCCCAGGTGGTAGCACATGTGGTTGTATAGGTGGTGGCATAGGTGATGGCATAGGTGATAGCACAGGTGGTGGTACAGGTGGTAGCACAGGTTGTAGTACAGGTGGTGGCACAGGTGGTAGTACAGGTGTTGGCACAGGCCTGTGGGTATTGTAAGAGTTGTTGTTCCTTGGAATTTTTGTTGTTGTTGTTTATAGGTAGTAATATTTTTGGTAAGCTTTTCCACTGCCAGGTGCTGGAGAAAAAGAAAAAAAAAAATCTAGACTGGGAAGATGGCTCTGGATAAAGCACTTGTCATTCAAGTGTGAAGACCTGAGTTGTACCTTCAGAAGCCATGGAAAGCCAGGTTTGGTGGCGCACATCTGCAATCCCAGTGCTTCTATAGTGGGATGGGGTTAGAGATGAAGAGTACCCAGAAGTCCCTGGGCCAGATAGCTTGGTATAGATACTAGGATAAAAGAGTCCCATTTCTTAAGGTAGAAGGCTAAGGCTGGCATTAGAGGTGTCCTCTGCCCTTCGAGTGCACTCGGTAGCACGCACATGGGCACCCTGCCCACATACAACATACTACACACATAAAGGTTAAAACAACTCTAGCTTGGGTGTCTTCTTGGCTTTAGTTTCCAGCATTGCCACCCGATAGCTGTGAGACTTAAGACGTGGCAGTCAATGTCTGGAGTGCAGGGTTATCTCTGGAATGAGTTCACTGAGAGGGGAAGAAGTTAGAAAGAAGAGGCAGAAGGAGAGATGGATGTCTGGTACACTGATCCCAGTGGGGCCCTGTGTCTTCAGGTCCCCAACAGTGAGATAAACCTCTCCTATTTCCAGGTGTGGTAGGCAGTGGGAAAGTTGAGGCAGCAAAGCTGGCTACATTAATTAAAGGATGAGCTGGGTGTTGGACCTGAGGTCCCAGCACTTGGGCAGCTGAGGCAGGAGGATGGAGGCTTTAATGTTAGCCTGGACTGCAGAAGAGCTTATCGCTAAACCAAAGCAGAACAAACATTACATACATGATGAATATAAAGCTTTTTGCCCTGTGCCTAGGACCTCATGGTTGTTAAAACCAACCAGCTTTAGGGCAACATCTGTGTTATTTTTAGGGGTTATTTTGTCTTTTGTTGAATTGTACAAATTATACACAGACGTACCTATGAGCCAAATGTCAGAGCCAGATAGAACTTACCTAAATCTTATAACACAAGAGCATCAATAGAACATAGTTAATGGCTCACACATCACGTGAAAAATTTAATTTATGGTTAGGCATTGATTATGACAATTTTTTGGCTTATTTTGGGTTAAATTATATATGTCAGCAGGTGCCTATGGAGTCTAGAAAGGGGTATCTGAGCCTCTGGAGCTGGAATTAAAGGTGGTTGTGAACTGCCCAACATAGGAGCTGGGAACTGAATTGAGGTTCTCTGCAAGGACAATATGAAGTTTAACTCTCTAGCCCTTGGTTATGATCATCTTAACATTGGATTTTGACTTATATACTATGTCTAGACATCTTGACCTGAATTGACAATGCCCTTACACACACAGATGCACACACACAGATGCACACACACACACACACACACACACACACACAGAGTCTTGTCATCATCCTACAGTGGAGTGTATCCAGAGAAACACAATAGAGCCTGAATGTTAATATTTACTGCTGTGTAACGAAATGATTGACATGCTACGGGAACAGTTTCAAGTCCTTCCCAGTAAAGTATAGCAACGATTAAAAACAAACAAACAAACAAACAAATAACAAACAAACAAAACTAAACACATGAAGCTCTGGGTTCAATCCCCAGCACCATGCAAACCAGGTGCACACCTGCCATCTCAGCACTTGGGAGGGAGGCAGAGGCAAAAGGATCAGGAGTTCGAGGTCACCATTGGCTACATACTGAGTTCTAGGCCGACCTGTGCTGCATGGAACTGTTTAAAAAAAAAAAGGTAAACAGAAATGTCAGAGGCTCATCGCTTATACAGAATAAAGTGTGATAAGAAAAATGAAAAGTTTTTGAGGCTCTATTAAAGACAAAATCAGAAATTACATTTCTGCCAAAATGAATTCATTGGTGTGGAGGAATTAATGAGAAGACAGAAAAAGTAAGCTTTATAAGATGACATGTACTTTGGAGTATATCTAATTGGCCTCCCTCCCTCCCTCTCTCCTTTTACCCTCCTTCCCTTCTCCCTTCCCTCTCCCCCCTCCCTCCCTCCCTCCCTCCTCCCTCCCTCTCTTTTTTCACTGGGAAGCCTACTGGCTTCTCTGTCACAGAGCTATAGCCCCAGCTCTTTCTTTTTATTTTGAGGCAACCTCTCTGGCTGACTTGCTCACGCTGGCCTCCCGCCTCTGTTCCCCGTACTGGGTTGCAGGCACCAACAGGCCTGCCTACATTTGTAGTTCTTCATTGTCTTCAGATACACCACAAATTGAAACCACTCACTTGACCAGCATGTATTTTGCATCTTCAGCAGGCAGGAAGCTGCTTTTTTCCTTTCTGAAGAATTTGGCCACCTTTCTAAATGTTCTCAATGGATACTAATTTGCATTAAAAAACCCTCTTTAATCTGCAACTATGGACAGAGAATCTCATGTTTATCTGTCTCTAAAGTATGTAAGCATTTGATCAAAATGTTTATTTACATATCTTTACTCTTTGGGTTCTAGGTAAACAAGCTGTCTACCATTGCTCTACTCCCTTAGACTGAAGTAGTTTTCATACAAATGTACATGGCCAGACCAGACCCACTCTTGGTTTAAAGAATCCTAGGCTATGATATAAACACTTCCTGTGATTTCAGATCTGGGCAAGCCCTCAATGGAGACTCCCTTCTCAGGTAACTCTAGGCTGGGTAAAGTTGCCTATTAAAGCTGACTAGGACTCCGGTTTCCCACTATTTCCTTTCTATTCAGCCAAGGACCCCAGCCCATGTGATAGTGCCAGACACAATCGGTGTGGGTCTTCCCACCTCTGTTAAACCCAATCTAGAATGCCCTTATAGATGTGTGCAAAGGCTGGCCTCCTTAGTAGCTCTGATTCCTGGGTGACAAATCAAAACTGACCATCATGGTGAGGTTGGGCAGGAACTTTCCAAGACTCATTTTGAAACCTCTTCCATTGTGGTTTGTCAGAGGTACCGCTGTCATCAGTGTCTGGGTCTCAGAGTCCGGGAATTTGTACAAGAGGCTGAATTTTACTTTTGGGATGGTTTTCTGCAAGCCTCTGAGAAACTGAGATAATGAATTGTTTTCAAGTAGTTGGAGAAACATCTCCAGATGGGCAGGATAATTATCGTGCAACCACAGCTTGTGTTACTGAAGTTGGTGCTCATAACATGACTAGGGTTTATATTGTGTGTGCATTAGTTAATGACAACACCCCCCACCCCCCTCCGTGCCAATCTTGCCTTTCTGTGACTCGCTTGTTCACGTTAAAAATAGGAAGAACTCTTGGATGGTTTCGGGATTTGCTTTGCCTAGCAACCAAGGAAGACACTTGCTGTGGACCTCTGGTCTCTTTACCCATGTGTGTACATGCAGAAAAAACGTGAGCCCCCGCCATCAAACCCTGTGTTTCCCACTGTATTTAAAACAAGACTTGAACTTCTTACCTGGGTTATAAGTAAACCCGGCAATATCAGCAACCACACTTCAGTGTGAGTTTTGGTAGAGACAAACCCCTGCCTGGCTTACTTGCCTTTCCCGGGCCATTACCTAGGTCGCCATCCACAGCCATATCGGTCTTCTCTGTGTCCCACATACCAGGCTTGTTCTCTAGGGTTTTGCTCTGGCCCTTCCTTCCAGGATATATTTCCCTCCCATCTTCTTAGCCATCAGATACCAGCTCAGCTATGGCTTCCTTAGAAGCATCTTTTGTGGCTCTCCCATAGACAGCAGCCTGCCTACCCACAACTCCTCCTCAGCACCTCTCTTTCATCCTCTTCCTCGTGTTGTCTGCTTTAGGTAGCTATCACAGACGACTGTAGACAGGGTCATTTAAGGAGAAAAGGTTTATTTAGCGCTCGGTTCTAGAGGTAGACTTCAAGATCGGGAGGCTGGATCTGGCAAGGGCCTCTCATGCTGCTCTAATACAGCAAACGCCACGTGGGGAGTGAGAATGGCCAGTGAGCATGTGCAGAAGACAGACAGTCAGACAGACAGAGACAGCCATACCAACTCACTTCATCACAACCAATCAGAATGGTAAGAACTAATGTGGTCTCAAGACAAGGACACTGATCTCTCTTAATGCCCCAACTCTTGCTACATTGCAACCAGATCTCACGAGATCTTGGCAGAGACACACAGCACCGAGAGTAGTACTGGCTTCTGGTTTCCCTTCGTGTTTGGTGACTTGGTTCGGTGCCGGGCAGGTATGGGAGTGGCGAACGGCAATGAATGTGGTAGCAACATCAGTTCTAGAAGCTGTGTTCATATTCCGCCCCTCTCATGCTTTCTACCTATAACTATGGCCAAATCTTACAGATTTTATCCTGTTGAACTTTGAGATCTGTTCCCTCCCTTGGCATCTGCTAACACCGAGTTTGTTTCATCAGCTTGTACTCAAGAGCTAGCTTGTGACCTGAGCCTAGGGAACTAGCTAGATTTCTTTTTGCTTCTAGCAGAACCAATCACTTTTCACGGCACGGTGATATTCCAATCCTATTTCTTCTGAAGGGCCTCAAGGCTCATCGCAAGTGCTGGCTTTAAGCTCTTCTACCTTATCAGAGCCCTGAGGATGGAGGCTACTTCTCTCATTTTTAATATCTTGCATGTGCCTGACATGTAGTTAATAACCAGTAGATGCTTGAAAGAAGAGAATAAATGAATTCAAGTAACAGAAACCTGGCCAAACAGCACCATATAAGCATCGCTACCAAGCCATGCCTCAATTATCTCCATCAAGGCTCGGGGAGCACGGAAGAAGAGGGAGCCAGAAAGATCGTTTCAGCAAGGGACAGTGGAGGAGAGCTGTCTGGACATGACCTGGCTGTCGCACTCATGAACTTATAGCAGCTGTGGTCGTCGGCAGAAGGTCAAGACAGCCAATGTTCTAGCATGGGTTAGGGAGTTCAGAAGGATCCATTCCTAGCTGATGAACTATTGGTAGTTGAAGGCTACTTGGGGAGGAATAATTAGTTTTCTTTGAGTATGTGGCCATTTATAGATTACCAATACCTCAGTGGAAGCCCCCCCATGCACCATATGGGTAGTACTAATTATACTCAGTGGGTTATAAAAAAACAAAGAAGTTAGCATAAAATCGAGAGTGAAGATGCATTGGAGGTCAGTAGGAATGGAGACCACCAAAACACATTGCATATATGTACAAAATCCCCCAAGAATTAATAAAAACAAAAGGAAAATATCTACTCAAACCCACAACCTCAAATTTACTAGACCTTAAAAATGAGAAATTTGTAATTCTATATTTTAAAAACAATTCTTTTGGACAGTATTTCAAACACTGTAGTTCAAGCCTGTAGTTTTGATTATTTTTGAACACCCAGCTATCCTCCTGCCTCAGTTTCTAGAGTGTGGGGATTACAGGAATAAAACACATCCTTTTTATAAATACAGATAGAGACGGCTTAGGGCAATGAGTTCAACAATACAAGCAAGTCTGACAAGTCCATGTGTGTGTGTGATTTGCTAGCTATAAAATATGCCTCTTATGTCTTAAGAACGACGTTGAATAAAGCTATTCACACACCATAAATCCCCAGCCTATAACCCCACAAGACTTGAGGTTCATTCTTATTTTTGTTACATGACTCCACGGGCAGCCTTTGTGTCTCTAAATATTAAAATCAGAATGTCTGTGTCCACGTTGGCTAGCAGAAAAGAGGCAGCCTTAACTGCATAGTTTTTTCAGACTACGGTGACTATATGATATATTTTTTGCATGTAATTTTTTTTATCTGCTTCCATCAAGTTGTAACAATATGTTGAATTTGCCATGGGCCTTTAAAGCTTCGATGCTGAGAAGAACTCTGCATGAAATTTTAAAGAGACTGGACCTTTCATCTACCTCAGCAGCAGGACACCTCACTATGGGGACAAGAAAGGAGGAGAGAGAGCCAGAGAGCATATTTCTGAAGCAACAGCAAAAAAAAAAAAAAAAAAAAAAAAAAAAAAAAAAAAAAAAAAAAAAAACAAAAAACAGCTGAGAGAGTTATTTCATCAAAGGTTGATTTTTTTCATATATATATATATATATATATATATATATATATATATATATATATATGAATTTTCACATGTTTTGGCTGGAGATTATCTGCCCCATTGCCTACATCTTCTGGCATATGTCAAGTTTCTGAGTTTTATGTGGTCCAAGTGAGGAAAAAGTCATAAATAAAGATATTTATTTTAGAAGGTGCTGTTACTGGGAATTGCATCTAAATTTGCTGCCAAGGGAGGGAACATCGTAAATAACTAAATTTGGGAATCCCAGGAGTCCCGCCTACTCCTCTGTTTGGGGATGTGCCCGACACAGGTGTTTTCTTCCTGATTTTATGTTTTCTTTCCTCTTATGAACATGAGCATGAGCTTTGACTGGTGGCGTGGGGAGATGCATGAAGGCGCAGCCTACGATTAATTCCGATGTGCCTTATCTTTTGTCTGAGTCTTCCTTCGCATGGGGCCCTTCGTATCACTTGGTGTGGTGTGACTATTACTCTCCCCAAAGTAGAAAGAAAACCACACATGGCGGCTTTTTTTTTTCTTTTTCTCATCTTCTTTTTCTCTGATCCTGAGCTGACATCCGCATGAAATGCACAAAGCTTCTTCATGGCTGAGAGAGAAACCTGTCACTCAAATGAAGCTGCAGAGACCTGAGTCTTTGGAGTTGGGGGATCAGTGTCTACTGCTGGTCAGCCTTAGTATTTTTTTTCTTGCTTTTTTCTCTTCTTCTTCTTCTTCTTCTTCTTCTTCTTCTTCTTCTTCTTCTTCTTCTTCTTCTTCTTCTTCTTCTTCTTCTTCTTCTTCATCTTGACTCATTCATTTTAAATTCGGTTTTCTACTTTATTGCTCTAGAGTGTTGAGGAGAACAGAGATTTTGCTTTGACTCTAAGGACTGGGTTCAGATGGTCTCTCTCTCTCTCTCTCTCTCTCTCTCTCTTCCTTCCTTCCTTCCTTCCTTCCTTCCTTCCTTCCAAAGATTTATTTATTGGTTTATTTATTTTATGTATATGAGAACACTGTAGCTGTGAGCCTTCATGTAGTTGCTGGGAATTGAATTTTTTTAGGACCTCTGCTCGCTCCAGTCGGCCCTGCTCCACTTGCTCAGTCCCTGCTCGCTCTGGCCCAAAGATTTATTTATTATTATAAATAAGTACACTGTAGCTGACTTCAGACACACTGGAAGAGGGCACCAGATCTCATTGTGGGTGGTTGTGAGCCACCATGTGGTTGCTGGGATTTGAACTCAGGACTTTCAGAAGAGCAGTTGGTGCTCTTACCCGATGAGCCATCTCTCCAGTCCCCTCCATGGTTTCCTATTGGCTTTGTAACAAATGACTACACATTTGCTAGCTTCATAGAACGCAAACTTATTCTCTAAGGTTCTGGAGGTAAAGATGCAAAATCAGTCTTTGGGAATAAAGGAGTTGAGAGGGCTGTGTCCCTTCTGGAGGTTCGGGGTGCAGGGAGTCTATTTTCTTTTCTTTTTACTTTTTTTTTTTTTCGAGACAGGGTTTCTCTGTGTAGCTCTAGCTGTCCTGGAACTCACTTTGTAGACCAGGCTGGCCTCGAACTCAGAAATCCACCTGCCTCTGCCTCCCGAGTGCTGGGATTAAAGGCGTGAGCCACCATACCCGGCTGGGAGTCTATTTTCTTATGTTGACTAGTTGAGGGCAGGTACCTGGGTCTGTTGGCTCACGCTCCACCTTGCCAGTGTTTACGCTGTTTCCTTTGCTAGTTCTGTGCTTTCTTTCTCGAGATCCTTAGCAACACATGCCAAGTCCCCACCACCATGTAAAGCAGTGTATCCAGACATTCTAGGGGGCAAGGGTATGGGCATTTGGGGGGCATGCTCTTCCACCTAGCACCCCCTTCAACCTTATGTTATACTACAAGCTTTGTGATCCTCATGTTATTTTGCTGTGTTTGAAGGTTTACACATCATTCCAGGCCTGGATGGCAATAAAGATTTTTAAAGGCCCAGGAGAAAGAACCTGACAACCGAGCCAAAGGATCTCGTAAGAGTTAAATGGTCAGTTTCAGGAGAGAGAACTTAAACTTCTTATACAGTGGCTTCCTGAATGTGGGACCATGTCCTCCCTCCCTCTCCTTCTCTTCCTGTCTCTCTCTCTTTCCCTCTCTCTCTCATTCTCTCTTTCCCTCCCTCTCTCTTCCTCTCTTCCCCCTCTTCTCCTGTCTCATTCTCTCTCCTCTCATTCTCCCTCTCCCTCTCTCTCTCTCTCTCTCTCTCTCTCTCTCTCTCACACACACACACACACACACACACACACACACACACACACACACACACACACACACACACACACACACACACACACACACACACACACACGGCACATGTGCAGAGACCAGAGAACAGCCTTGGCTATTGGTCCTCTCCTTCACTTGCTTTGAGTCTTTATGGTGTTTTGCTGCTCTACACTCCAGGCTGGCTGGCTCACAAGCCCCCATAAATTCTTCTGTCTCCATCTATCACCTCGCTGTGAAGGATCCCTGGGGTTGCAGAATTATGGCTCTGTTTTCTGACTTCTTATGTGGGTCCTAGGGATTCAAATTCATGTTTGTACGGCACACTCTTAACCCACTGAGTCACCATCTTCCTTGTGCATTTTAGAGGCCTTGGAATTCTGAGGAAGTAGGTTTTAGAAGTTCATTACTTAGTCTCCATCTCATACTTGGAGAGTCAACTATGTTCCAGTTCTTTATATTTTAAACTTCTTTCTTTAATGGAGATGTTTCTTTTATGTTACGCTTAGTAAATATTTCTTCATTTTTGTTAGCATCTCTGATCAATGGCTTATAATTTTAGGAAGATCTCTATCTTCTTCCTCTCTGTTTTCCCATAACCATCTGTTAATACTTGTACTGTATCCTCTGACTTTTGAGGAATTTCTTTTCCTTCCTTCTTTCCTTCCTTCCTTCTTTCTCGTTTTTTGAGACCAGGTCTTACTACGGAGTCTTGGCTAGTCTGCGTCTTGCTCTGTGGACCAGGCTGGCCTTGACCTTGGAGAAATCTGCCTGCTTCTGCCTCCTAAGCGCTGGGATTAAAGGTATGTGCCACCATGCTTGACATTTCTGTTAATTTTTTAATGAGTGTGCGTGCGTAGATGCCAGAAGAGGGCATTGGATTGCTTCGAGCCAGAGTTTCCGGGGAGTGGTTAGTCATTCAACATGGATGCTGAGCACCAAACTCTGGTCCTCTGAAGGATAAGATGTGTTCTTATCTGCTGAGCTATCTTTCCAGCCTCTATAGCATCTATTCTAAAGGATGTCTTCACATTTCCATAAACCCTATAACCCCTTTGTATCCATAATAATGCTTACAAGAATTTCTTCTATTTAAGGTTATAGTTAGGGGAGAAGATTTTAATTATGAGGCCTCTTTATGGCTATAAACTAGACCCTTAGTTAAGAGGCTAAAGCTGCTCCAGAGAAAAGTAATGAACAACACACAGCAGTTGTCTCCATCAGCCGGAGCCACAAATATCTGTAGTTACTTTTTGTAGAAAAATCTCAAAAGGTTTCTTTTCATTTTGTGTGTGTGTGTGTGTGTGTATTTGTGTGTGTGTGTCCTATGTGTATATATATATATATATATATATATATATATATATATATATATACCCACAGAAGCCAGAAGGAGGGTTTCAGATCTCCTGGAACACAGTAGTTTCGGGTGGTTGTGAGCTGTCTGACACAGGTGCCTGGAACTGTCGGGTGCTCTCCAAGAGCAGCAAGTGCTCCTAACCACTGGATATCTCTTCAGCTCTCTTTCCAAAGAGTTTCAAGCCCTTTTGAAGTAGTCACTACTTAGGGGAACAGAACATTGGCCAGTTCTTCCTTCTGTCTCATTGGTGCCCAAAGGGTTTTTCCTTAAAGCAAAAGAATAGTTTCTTTTAACACATGTCGTGTAGATCCTCTGTCTGTGAAACAGTCATGGCCGTGACATGGACACACATCCAGTATGTCCTACCAGAACAGTTCAAAGTCTCATTCTCAATGTCAGGGAGGTAGCACTCTCAGTTTGCTCCCCTCCCCAACCTCTCCCACCTTTGAGTAGGTTTGTGACACCTTGATGGTCTGTAAATTAAAAAATGTCTGTGTTAGTTACCTGTATGGAGATTGCCAGCATTCAAATTAGGCTTAAAATTAACAGAGGATGTTGTGGCTCTACCTAAAGGACCATACACATCCAAAATATGGGAAGAAACTCACATAGGATCTGTGGAGAAGTTGACTCTTTAAACGATTATTATTATTGCATGTGTGTCTGTGTGTGCAAGAAAGTCCATTTTCACACATGGCCTCCTGAATCTGTTGTGATCTGAGGGGTCTGGCCCACAAACCTTGGTCTCCACGACCTCCACCATGCTGCCCTGTCACGACAACAGAGTCCTCTGAAGTCACGAAGCCAAATAAACTCTTCCTCTTGTCAGGTGTTTCTGTCGGGTGTTTTGCTCATAGCAACATGATACAATGTGTATCAGCTGTCTTTGTTATTTCTGGCAGCCTCTCACCTCTCATCAACTTCATAGTGATTTTCAAGCTATCTCACCTAAACGCTGATCTTCTTGATTGCAGATTCCAGGCGGATGCTCCTCTGTGGACTGGAGAAGCTGAGCACAAGGCCGTAAGTTCATCTCGCCGTGAGGTTTTGCCTTTTTACCACCACAGAGGAAGTCATGCTTCCAGGACCCCCAACTCAAGTCCAAGTTCACATCTGTGCAGCATCAACCGCTCTGTTCCTCCAGCTGGGATACGCTGAAGGTGTCTTCTCAGAGCTTCCGGAATCTTCTTTGGCTCCCGTTGAGTTACCTTTGCTCCCCATTCCTGCTACCCAGGTACTTGCAAAGGAAACAAGTAACAGACACAGGCACATCCCTGAAGAACCCAGAGAAGCTCGCACACTCGTCTCCGCTCTCCTGCGGATACTGGCCCCACTTTCTGTACCATCTTGATAACCGGCTATTTTACTTCACATCAGCTGTGACTATTTTCTATGCATTCATATGTTTAACTATTTATAAATGGCATCACTTAAAAAAAACTAAACAGGATTTTTTTTGATATTTATGGCAGTACATACATATTTGCCATATTCTTTAAAAAGTTTTTGCATCATTTTTCATATATGGGGAATCAATATTTGCTGCAAGAATAGTACTGGATATCTAGCTCTTGAGTACAATATTGAAAGTAAGGTTTCAGAGAATATTTTCGGACTAAAAGGCATGTGCCTAATAGTTCAGTAGATATCACCCCCAGCCCCCAAGCAATTTTTTTTTTTACTTTACTCTAAAAGCTATGCCGGTTTGGTCTGTCACCAGTCTGTGCAGGAAAGCCTAATTTCACATACTCTTTCCAATAATGAATCTAGAATCTTCTTTAATTTTTAAGAATAAGGTGGTTGAAATATTCTTTTGTTTAAATTTGTGTTTTGATTTCTTGTGAATGAGGTATCTTTTTCTTTCTGTTTATACTCCTAATTACCCCCATTTTCTTTGGAATTCTTTGTCTTTCTATATCATGTTATGGGATTGCACTGACTATTATGGCTCATAGACCTTTACATATTAAATTTAACTTTTTTCCTGGTTTTTGTTTTAATTTTGCTTTTTTTGGTGATGATATTTTTGTAATTATATTTGTTAAACTGTTTTGCTTTATTGTCTTACAAAATTTATTATATCTTAATATGGAAAATGTTCATTAATTAATTTTTAAAAAATGACTGAGCCTCCTCTGGGCTGGAGTGGGCTAAATAGATCTACTTGTTCCAGATCGGAAGAGGTTAGCATGTGACATTGTTGCAAGCTGAAGCCATGGCTAAATAAGGCAAAAGTGTCTACTGAGTAACTGTGAGCTCAGTGTGCTGGCTACTAAAAAACTAAATATAATTGGTATGTGACTCATGAATCATATTTAGATACCCCTTAGAAAATTGTATGAGACACTCGTTGGTCAAGCACTAAATTTTGTTTCAGGAAAAAAAATAGTGGTAGAAAATTAAGAGGAACTGGGTGAGCACTAGGTACGTGCTTTAGCACGTGACAAAGGCTTTGACACAATGGGAAAACTGATCTTAGCTGAAGCCTGGGAAAGGGTGTCTGTTGAGGTTCTGAAACCTGTATCATGTTTCTATAGCAAACTCCTCCTGAACTTAGTCATTACCAATGAAGCCAATTGCTGGGTCACGATGGTACATGCCTTTAATCTCAGCACTCTGGAGGCAGAGATGGGTGGATCTCTGTGAGTTTTTTAGCCTAGCCTGGTCTATAGAGGGAGTTCCAAAACAGCCAGGGCTACACAGAGAAACTCTGTCTCAAAACAAAACAAAAAACCTGAACCCCAAAACCAAACAACAACAATAAAACACAAAACAAACTCCCAAACCAAAAACAAACAAACAAACAAACAAACAAACAAACACCCAACAACAGCCAAATAGCAACAACAACAAAATGTTGCCAATTAATTTAGCTTTTGATATAGGGGGCTGATAGCTCTGGCCTGGCTCTGTGGGGCTGGTCCTTCTGGTTTGAGCTATGCTTGGCTAATCTTGTCAAAGGTTGCTTGTTGCTGGTAGATTGGTAAGGCATGGCTGGTTCATGGCTGTCGTGACTGGGGTGATGGGAGCCTGTCTTCCCATGGGCTCTCACCATCTCATAGGCTCTCCAAGGCCCATTGCCATGAATAGGCTCAGAGTTGTAAAAACTTGAAAATGGAAGTTGGAAAGGGGTCTACGGCATTGGTTGTCAACATGTGGGTCGTGACCCCCTTTAGAGGATTGATGTTTCACAAGGGTCACCTAAGACCATCCTGCATATCAGATAGTTACTTTACAACTAATAACGGAAGCAAAATTATAGTTATGAAGTAGCAATGTGAATAACTTTATGGTTGGGGGGATTCACAACATTTCATGAGGAGCTGTATTTAAGGGTCTCAGCATTACGAAGGTTAAGGACCACTGCTTGGGTAGTAATATACTGACCATCCACTGTTTTGTGACAGAAGTTAAGACTATGTTGGCAATCATTGTATCACAGAGCTCTGGTTCAAATTTATATTCATGAGTGATTGGCTTTTATATTTGATCATATGCAAAAATCTCTTTCACAAATGCCAGGTAAGATCAAACAGGACAGTAAGCCTGTTATACCAAGGACATTGTTTTGTCGTAGAATATATACTGGGTTTTGAGGGAATATTTTCTCACCTCGTTTCAAACAGGGTGGTTAGGCATGTGATGTTTGTGATTCTGGAGTGGCTAGAACGATGTATGATCTTGTCACCCTCTGTTATCGTTAAGCTTCTTGAACATCGTTAAAGGAGATAGGGGTCGAGATACTTGGGTTCTGGCAGAGCCCGAATGATAATTCATACAAAGGGTTAACTCCAAAAGGTCTTCAGGTGTTAGCCAGCTTCTAGCCAGAGTTCTTTTTAGTTTCATTTTCAAGTCAGGTGGCCACTTGCTCTTTGGACGGCTCTGTACCCCTCTTGGTCCTATAGGAGGGCTTGGGATCCCATAAGGTCTTGGTTTAAACTTTGTTTTGTTGTTTGAAGTTGAAAGGAAACTCTATCAAGTCCCTTCTCTAGCCTTGTCTGGGCTCTAGAGATAACGAGGGCTCCCCAGTGTACACAGATGTGACCCCAAGGCTCGGCAAACAGACCTGCTGGTTTATAACATCACTTACAAAGTTATGATTTCTTGGCCAAATCTTTCTCTTAGAAGGACCTGTGATTAATGTCAGGGTGTAACCAAAATAGTTTTATAAAAAGATGGGGCTTTTAAAAGACTCAAGCTCATTTTCTACTATGCTAGAGTCAGAGACACCTCAAGAAATCTCTGTGTTTCTGTCTCAAAAGCCTGATTCCCTCTGGTTCTTGGATACATCCCAAACGATGTTAATTAAAACAAATGCACTGTTCCACAGAGGTGCAATGTGTCATGGTAGAGTTGTCCCTGGGCGCTGGAGCCAGAGTCTTGTTTGAATTAGGAGGATGTCTGTATGCTAAGGCACCCCGTGGAGATGTCTAAAGCCGGGGCTTTCAGCCGTCCATACTGTCTCTATTGAGAGACATATTTATATCTTCCAGACTAGCAATTAATCACTCAGTGGGGTTTTGTACAGGGGAGGGAGTCATGAGCTCAGAAGAGAATCTTTCTGTGCTGCCAGGAACCACAAAACATGGGCACAATTAAAATGCTGATTTAATTTATTAGATAGAGGCATAGAATAGGAATGCTTAAATGACATTGACAGAGCCAGAAACCCAGCCCCACCTAGTCTTAAAAATAGAAAACAAATGCCTGTCCCTTAAATGAAATTATATTAATAACATGTTTCTGTAAGCTGCTTGGAAGCAAAATAAAGCTATTGACATTAATTAAAATTTGAAGACGTATCATTTGTTGTTACTGTGCAAGCTTTTGTTAGGGGGAAATAGCTTTCAAAGTGATCTATTTATGAAAATTAAACGGGGAAAATTGCCTATTGAGCGAATGTTGGTTAATAAGGCTGCCTTTCTTAGAAACATGGTTTTTTAAGTAACAAAAATGTTTTTATTATTCTAATAATGGTTTCTACCTTTTGATCGCTGCAAAAAAATTGCCTTTGTTACTAGAATTTTGATATTCCCATACAGAATTCCATCGTCAGGGGGAGTATAAACTTTAAAAACCGGGAAGACATTCGTCGTGTTTAGGATGTTGGGTAGCCTATTTGCAAAGAGAATTTTATCTGAAATCAGTGAGGTTAGGTGTGTGGCCAAATACCTTCATGGCAGAAGTAGGATCCAGAGGGCTGGTTAGTGGCCTTAACTAGCACTTGACTGGTTTCACACAGGCTGGAAAGTGTCACATGCTAATGAGACAGTGGTAGTGTAGAGAGGACAGTCATGCAGTGGGTCTGTGAGAGGCCCTCCCAAGTGGATAATGTTCGGAAAGGGGCGAGGGGAGGGGTCTTTTCACACCAGGTCTTGTTTGGTTCCCTTTTGTCTCTGTTATGGAGACACTGCAACTTGAGTTTTCCAAGTTGACATCTAACAAACATCTTAGATAATGCTAAAATACTGTGTTCTTCAACAGATGACTCTAGAAAGCTGGACTCCTGGATGGATGCTGTTCCTTATCATGCCATTTTGTAAGACTTATGTGTGTCTCTGCATGTATAGCAAATGTGGGTGAGGTTCCTGGGGAGACCAGAGAAGGCATCTAATCCTCTGGAGTTGGAGTCACAGACAGTCATGAGTCACCTGATGTAGGTGCTGGGAATTGAACTCAGGTCCTCTAGAAGGGCAGCAAGGGCTCTTAACTGCTAAGCCATCTCTCTAGCTTCCCCGTCCCCCAGACCTCTGTAGTCTGGTTATGGTGTGAGGCTTCACTTACCCCGCTGCTCTTGTGATGCTGAGAGAGGTGCGAAGATGGAGTGGAAGAGCTGGAATGTCCCCACACTGTTCAAAAGCCAAGCAGTTTCTGGGAAGGGGCTATTTATTCTATGGACATTTTATATGGTATAAATTTGCTTTTGGTAAGTGACTCTATTTTGTGGAAAAATTCTATTGACTTGGGTAATAAATAGTAATTAACCACAGCTGACATGTAAGGATTGTTTTTCTCTTTAGCCTTTACTCAATCTCCTCATATTAATTTAGTGCAACTCCTGTGGCTTCTGTTCTTAAATATCAAATGTTCTGCTCCCTCCCTTCTGTGTACCCATGGGCCCCTCATCTGCTCTTTCCTGCTCTGTTGGATGGATCATTTCACATCCTGTTCAACTTGGCTTCTGCGTCAGACATAGAGCAAGTGATTATTATATATCTAAGCATTGATGAAGGCTTTCATACTGACTGTGTAATTCAGTCATCTTCACCACGGCAAGGGTGTGAGTGTGGATGGAATTTCTCCCCTCCCCACCCTGAGATTTGGCAGTGTTTAGGGGTGTTCTTGGCTCATGAACTGAGGTGTGTGTGTGAGTGTGTGGTGTGCACATGTGCATATGCCCACGCATTATTGGCATCTGGTGGATTGAGTCCATTGCTGCTGATAAATATTCTTTAGTTTACAGAACTGCAGAAAATAACTATCTGGCCCAAGACATCAGTAGGGTCAGGCGTAAGAAACCTTTGCTTTCTGGTTTTCAGCATTTCCTTCTCCTTTTCTCTCTGACAGACGGATATGTAGTAGACGTTTCTTCACTTAGACAGGAGAAAATGTACGTGGAGAGATTAAATGACTTATCCAAGTCTCCTGCTTATGGGAGTTTCAGAACCAGAAATTGAATCCCAGCCCTTGATTCTAAATCTAGATAATTGCCAGACTGTTTCAGGAACTTCACGGAGGGCCATGATTCTTGAATTTATCTACACAGTAGCCTTAGAAATCCGTCTTCATGCTACTCAGCGGCGATAATCAGAAGTGAGAGCAGAAAATATTTTTTGGTGCTCATTTGAAAGATAACTCTGAGGAGCTTTAAACATCTTGCATAAGAATTTCAGTTAGCTAGGCTTCTATTCTCTCTCAGAGAGCAAAATTCTTCAGCACAGGGACTCAACCAATCTGTGCATCTCATTGATGTTGTTCTGAAAGATTGACATTAATTACATATTTTTGGATTACTGAAATGGAAGTCTGAAACTTCTGAATTGGCCATTAGCTGTTTTGTGCTAATAGCCTAGTTAATTTTAACATCATACCTACTTATGGTGTCCACAGCACATGGCTGCCTCAGATGTGTAGGTCTGTTTCCTAGTTGGTTACAGGTCTGAGGGAAGACTTTGAGGTATCTGCATCTGGAAGAGTGGTCACTGTAGAACTGCCAAGTAAGATACTGTGAGGGGTAGAAGCAGGTCTAAGCTTACAAGGCCATAGGAAAGTTGTAAATTATGTTTATGAGAGAGGAAATCATTTGAGGGATGTTCCAGTGAGAGACAGAAGGGAACCTGCCAATTGTAAATGTGCTTCCAGGTGAAGAGACCCTGAGACTAACTCATTCTGAGCCACAGAATGGCAGTTTCATGGACCCCCCTTGACAGTGGCTATAATAAAAGCTGGAAATTGGTTGCCAAAGAAACATCATGGATACTTTACTAAAACATGTTTTAAACACATTAACAAGACATGGGAATCTATGAGAAAATGTGCCCCAGCCAAGAATACCAACATTGGTGAAGGTGAGACCAGTGGTGGCCAGGGAGTTAAACTGCCTATTGATGACCAGAATTTCACTTAAAAGGATGAAACCAAAGGGCCCTCAATGGCCTATGAAATAACACTCGGGGACTTGATCATTTCAGCCTTGAAATCTTAGTTTAAAACTCTTCTGTGTAGCTTGTTTAAAGTTCTGCAGTTAGCAGGAATCTTTGAGCGTATTATTTAAAAAGGCAAAATTAAACAGACTTCCAAGTGACACCATTTTAGATGATTCATTTGAGATATTATACAAAAATCTCTTTTAGCTCATGGAATACAGCGGGCTGAAAGGACTATTATTAACTTTCAGACAAATCTTAAACAGCAGACACTATGATTTCCAGCTCCCTTGAAGTGTTTCACTCAGTGGGACAGAGGGACATAGGCCCCTCTGAGTAGGGCTGTGGCCAAACAGCCAAGGGACAAGATGGCAGTTTTCTATTTGGTTCAGGACTCTCCTTCTAAGGGTCTTGAGTGTCTTTTCTATCAAAAAATCTATTTCTGGAAAAGGATAGGATAGTCTTATGTCCAGGAAAGAGAAGTGTTTGAGGTTTCAAGGTTTATTTGTAACCACTCCTGCTGAGGTGAACAAGAGCGACCTGAGGCCCTCCAGACTTGAACGGCATCTTTTGCCTAAAAGTAGTGACCTGTGCTAGCTCATTCGCAACAGTCACAGTGTCTTATGGAACATAACTAACTCGAATAATGAGTGACCACAGAGCCACGGGTCAAGCATAGAAACCGACTGGCTGTCTCAGGGCTTCTCACCATTCCAGCTTGGATCCTAGGGATTTTCTTAGGTGCAACAGATTCTCAAGAGCACACTTTTCGATGACAGGGTCTTGTATAGCCGAGGCTGGCCTCAAACTTGTTATGTAGTTAAGGCTAGCCTTGAACTGTTGCTTCTTTTACTACCTCTGAAGTAGTGGGATGACAGGCATGTATGACCATGCAGGGCTAGAGGGACGTTAGTCTCTGTGAATAGTCATTCTGCTTGTATGTGAAACTGGCGAACAGAACATTCCATCTATTTAAACATTCTGCTAACGCAGTAATTTTGGAATTATGTGGGTTTTTTTTTGAGTTAATAGGTAATCTGTTGTGTGACAATCTGCTGTATTTACCTTAAATATAATCCTAGCAAGAGGATTGTTTGTTTATCCCTGAATATCACATTTTTCACTTTGACTTTAAATGGGGCTGTTTATTTTCATACATAAAAAAAATTTATTTAGTTTTACTTTATGTGCATTGGTATGAGGTTGTCAGATACCTTAGAACTATAGTTACAGACAGTTGTGAGCTGCCATGTGGGTGCTGGAAATTTAAGGGGTAGAAGGCTTTTCTTCCTGATGGTTGAGTCTCAGACTCAAGGAGGCCTTGGAAGTAAGTTTTATCAACATGCTTCCCTCTCCGCCCTTGACAGCCGGACTCTTGTGTCTTGCCTTGTGTCTGTGTTTGCTCTTAGGTGGGAGAGCATTTCTTGCTACTCCTTGTGTGATTGATACCTTCTAAGAGTTCTGAGCCCTGGACAGTTTCCCTTCCAACTCCAGAGGCAGAGGGGTACCCGCTTCTGTTGCTTCCTTAGAAGTAGCAAGCCTTTCCGCCTGGGCTCGAGGGACAGCAGTGTGTTGGGCCTCCTTTCACAGGGCAGATCTGCTGCTTCCTGTATGGGAGTATCTATCCCCACACTAGTCGATGGGGCAGAAGAAGGAGGGCTCTCTGAGATCTCATCTTGCCTCACCTTTTTACTAAGATTTCTAGGGCTCCAGTTGTCCCACATGGGTATCTGCTAAAAAAAAAAAAAAAAAAAAAAAAAAAAAAAAAAAAAAAAGTCATCTCAGTGGCACCCAGCACTGGGGAGGTGGTGAGAGAAGGATCATGACTTTGAGGCCTGTCTAGACTACAGCAAGACTCTGTGACATGTTGGCTCTGACCAGTTCTTTCTCCCTTGCTTTGGAAGAGGGTATATATTGTATATGTCCTTAGCTCTCTCTAGAAATCTCGCCTCTCTTTGGACTTCAGGAGTCTTGGTCGTATTATGACCTCAGCTCTCTGATGGCTTCAGGAACTACTTAGGATTTTGTAGATACCCGACTCTTCTCTTGTGTCCTCTTGATGGCGTTCAACACATAGGTGAGCTGCAATTTGGAGCTTTTCGTTAACGTGTGACCATCCATAGTAGCATAGAACTGAAATGAGACCTCGGGAACTGAGCGGAGAGACACAGACGCTTCTGTCTGCTGCTCTCAGGAAGGCAGTCAACAGGGTTAGAAGGTTCACAGTGCTGACCGGGAAGCCCTGGAATCATGTCTACAGCCAGTGCCCTGGTGTCTCCGAACTCCGTGCCTTTCCAGTCCTCTCTTCTCTGAGTCATCAGATGGGAGGGTTGAAGCTCAGAGTCTCACTGCAGACCGGACAAAGGCTTTGGCTGCTGCAGGAACCCCAGGAGCTGCCTGCTGGGGAAGGGGAGGGTGGTGACCGGATGGAAAGAGTAAGAGAAAGCCATTCCAAACCAGGCCTCGTCTGCATCCAGGTCCTGTTGCTGTGTTTTTTTAAAAGCCCACCTGCCCCTCCTCAATTCTAAGCATTTTGAAAATAGTATAATCCATGAAAAAAGAAGCCAAACCCAACATATTAAAATGCATTATCATGTAAGAATATAATGAAGAAAATATGTTGGAAGATGGAAAATTTCCTGAAGCTGTAGAGATAAGTTGATTTCCCACACTGCTTGCGGGTTATCTCTTCTAAAGGCATTTGCTGCGCTTTTAATGTTCTTAGGCAGGTGTCCTATTGTGCTGCCAAGCAGGGTTCTTGTTGTAAGTGAGTGTTTGTGTGTTTGTGTGTAACGAATTCCAGGCAAAATTCTTAAAGTCTAAGATGGACACTTCCCCACATTTTAATCTCTGCAATTAGAATTTATTATGCATTCAATCATATATCTTGATTTAATTTTCATTTTTTAAGATTTATTTATTTTGTTGCATACATGCGTGTGCACATGCACGTGTGTGTGTGTGTGTGTGTGTGTGTGTGTGCGCGCGTGCACCATATGCGAATGTAGTATCCAAAGAGGCAAGAAGGGGGGGTCAGAACCCGTGGAGCTGGAGTTATAGGTGGTGTGAGCTGCTGTGTGTGTGTATGTGTGTGTGTATGTGTGTGTGTGTGTGTGTGTGTGTGTGTGTGCTGGACACTGATCTCAGGTCCCTCAGAAAAGCAGCAATTACTTTTTTTTTTTTTTTTTTTTTTTTGAGATAGGGTTTCTTTGTGTAGCCTTGGCTGTCCTGGAACTCACTTTGTAGACCAGGCTGGCCTCGAACTCAGAAATCCGCCTGCCTCTGCCTCCCGAATTCTGGGATTAAAGGCGTGTGCCACCATGCCCGGCTAGCAGCAATCACTCTTAACTACTGAGCCATCGCTCCAGCCCCTGTTGGGCTTTCACTCTCTTGGGAAGTAACTTAAAGTGCACCTTAGACTTTTAAGAAATTCACTGGAATTCACACACACACACACACACACACACACACACACACACACTCACACTCACACTCACACACGTGTATGTGGTAGTCAGAGGTGTATATTGGATATCTTCTTCTATCACCTTGCTTTTTGAGACAGGGTCTCTCAGTGAGTCTGGTACTTTCCCATTTGGCATTTGTTGCGGGAGAAATATTAAAAAAATGAATGGTCTCATTCTCCCATTTGTGCAACTCCCTGCCCTGGCCGCCTGGCCAACCATGCACTGGCACTGGCGGGCAATGGCCGACCTGTTTTTACCTCATGGAAACTCTCTGGCCCTGAGCTCCCAAAATGTTTCCACCCAGCTCGCGAAGTTCCCACTGGTGGGTCGTTATCATGCCAACCCCATGCTTCAAATCCCCCACGGCCTTTGTGGTGCACATCTGACAAACCCACGCTTTGCCTCAGTACCTTTCTCTCTTGAACCCGGACGAGCTGCCAGGTGAAGGAAAACCCAACACAAACTTAGTTCAGAAACGATGGAAACTCAATTGCTGGGCACAGCAACTAAAATCCTAATCTTGTAAGCCTTATTAAATCTAAATCCTTTGGTGGTGAATCCTGACGGATCAGCCATTGAAACCGGGAGACACTTGTAGCTACCTCTTGTCCTCACACTTCCCTGTCCAAAAAGGACCCAATCTCTCCTGCGTCCTCTTTTCCTCTGTCCAACCCGGAAGCCCCTCCTACTTGCCCAACGATTGGCTCCTTTATTCAGTAGGGGATTGGTTCATAAGAACAGCACCAAGCCTATCCACGACAGGCATTTGACTAGATCGGTTGGCCAGTGAGCTACATGGATCCTCCTGTGTCTGTCCCCACGGATGCTGGCATTAGAGGTTCATGTCACTGTGCCTGTGCACTGTGTCCAGGTTCCTAACACTTTTACGTGAGCGCTAGGGATCAGAACACAAGTCCTTACGCTTACACAGCAGGTGTCTCATGCACTGAGATGTCTCCCTAGCCCAGCTTTTGTTTATTGTTACAGCGGGGTAAATTTCAAATTGTCTTTGTCCCACAGGAATCCAGCGAGGTTTGGCATGTGTAAAGAGAATCTCTGGTGCGCTGTTTGGAAGCATCACCTGACAATAAAATGCTGTTGGCCTGTTACCTTATGCAGGAAATAGGAAAGTGGGTATTCTGGTAAAGAGAGAGATTTTCTGGGACAGATTCAGGAGTAGAAGGATTTGGCCTGAACTCTGAGGAATAGGGTCGCGTGAAACCAAAGGAGAGGTGACTAGCCACGTGGCATAACTTAGACTGGTTTAAACAGAATAACTGATTTATGAGCTAGTGGAAATGAGCCAAGGCTATTGGACTAGGCATATATTCGTATATAAGAAGTTCTTATCTCAGAGTTGTTATTTTGGTGAACTTGGGAGCTGGTAGGAAAGTGTGTGGTTACAGACATGTATAATGAAACAGTTACACAAAGAGAGCCACACCAGGTCTTCCCTGGAGCTACAGAGAGCCCACCAGGTCTTCCCTGGAGCTACAGAGAGCCCACCAGGTCCTCCCTGGAGTCACAGAGAGCCCACTAGGTCCTCCCTGGAGCTACAGAGAGCCCACCAGGTCCTCCCTGGAGCTACAGAGAGCCCACCAGGTCCTCCCTGGAGTTACAGAGCCACACTAGGTCCTCCCTGGCGCTACAGAGAGAGAGCCACGCTAGGTCCTCCCTGGAGTTACAGAGCCACGCTAGGTCCTCCCTGGAGTTACAGAGCCACGCTAGGTCCTCCCTGGAGTTACAGAGCCACGCTAGGTCCTCCCTGGAGTTACAGAGCCACGCTAGGTCCTCCCTGGAGTTAGTTGGACTCATTCTGGGGTCATTTAAAATTTTTTTATTGCATTTTGAAGGTGTCAGATCCCTTGGAACTAGAATTACTGACAGTTGTGAGGTGCCACATGGGTGCTGGGAATTGAACCAAGAACCTCTGGAAGAACAGCTAGTGCTCTTAACCTCGGAGCCATCTCTCCAGACCCAGTTCTGGGGTCACTTTTGAGAAAAATGTTTTTCTTCATTATGAAATACATGTCCCAAGACAAACACTACTAGCAAAGTCACTGGATGCTTGGGCTGGCTAATGAGTGTTTTTGAAGGAATCCAAAAGGATACCATAAAAACACTAATGACTATGTATTGTGGTATAATTTCAATTTTTTTCAAATGTACAAGAATGTATTAAAAATAAATTACTAACTTCTACAGCTTCCATAAAGGTTCATTCGGAGTAGTTGGGGAAGGAAAAAAAAAACCCTTTTATAAAATACAGGAACCATCTTGGGTTAAACAAATGCCAGAAAAAATTATAATTGTAAAAACGCGATGTCGGCTATCGTTATTTCAGTGGCTGTGTTGTTTCCAATAACAGTTTGGCGCTGTATTTAGTCTGTAGCAATCTACAATTGAAATATAAAATAAAGATTTTTCTTTTATTTCCCTCTGAAGTTCTGGGCCAAGCTAAGCAGAGCGGACCTGAAGCATCTGCGGTTGATTAAAACAAGCTTTCCTATGGGGTTTCGAGTAGAAAGTAAACATGGATCCTATCCACAGTCAACAGCATTTACAAATGTGAAGAGAGGAAGCTACTGAGTGTTTGGAGAAGGAACTACTATAAAGGAGGCAGAAACACGGAGTGGCAGATGGTGAAAATGAGTTCCATACGGTCAAAGGCTGCGTTCAAAGGAAAATGGGCAGTGCGCGGTTCTGGCTGATGATACTTTATTGATGCGATTTTTTTGCGTCTTATTTTCTACCTTTGACTTTTGAGAAGTGTCTCGCTTCAAGATGCCAGAAAAAGGTGACTCTCCTGAAAGAGAAGAGGGATTTTGTTCTGCTAGCTTGTTGGGGGTTGATGCAGCCAATGGAGCGCCTCCTGTAGGCTCTTCCTGGAAGTTGACTCTAATTGGCAAAGTGCTTGCTGCTCAAATGAGAACCTGAATTTGATGCTGGACACCGGGTAAAAGCTTGGAATCTTAGCGTTGGGGAGGCGAGACATGAGGATCATTGGAGCTTGTTGGCTATGTTAGCCGAATCAGCCCTTTCTTGGGAGACCGCGTCTCAGAAACACAAACTTACAAAAGACAAGGGTTGTGGCTCTCGGGGCACAACCCCTGAGACTCAGACACACAAACAGACACACACAGGCACCTCCCCCGCTCCCCCAAATCTACACGCGCACACATGTTCTCTAATCCTCTCTGTTTACCTTGGGTTTGGGGTCAATTGTGTTTTTCTAACTTAGTGAGATTATGTCACTGATTAGGTGCTAAATGGGATTCCAATTCTGCCTCTTAAACTTCCTAAGCTGTGTGAGCCTGGGAAATGCCGAAGCACCGGTGTCTCACGGCCTTTCATCATCAGAGTTGGATGGCTGTAATAGTCATCTTCCATTTGTGTCCCCGACTCTCTCCAGTGGTTGCCTACAAGGACAGCATACCCAACGCTGTATATTATTCTGTCCTGGACATATATACCTAAAAGAAAATCATGTTTATAAGTTAAGCATGGTAAGAGATTAGTGATAATATATAATATAATAAAATTATTGGAATAATATGCTGTAGCAAGTCACGTGGATGCTCTCTCTCTCTCTCTCTCTCTCTCTCTCTCTTTTCGAAACAGGGTTTCTCTGTATAGCCCTGGCTGTCCTGGAACTCACTTTGTAGACCAGGCTGGCCCCAAACTCAGAAATCTGCCTGCCTCTGCCTCCCAAGTGCTGGGATTAAAGGCGTGCGCCACCACGCCCGGCTTGCTAACTGAAATTCTTATGCAAGATGTTTAAAGTTCCTCAGAGTTATCTTTCAAATGAGAGCTCTCTGTTTTTAAGTTGCTGAGGAGAGCCAGGTGCTCAGACTGGGTATCAATGGATAATTCTCGTCTTGGAAGGGCCAGGATGGACTAATGGCAGAGGTTATCACTCAGGATGACAATTTAAAATTAGGCCATAGTTATGCAAACTTCTGTGGATATTTCTGGACTGTTGTTAGCCATGATAAGTGAAACTACAGAAAGTGTGTATGTGTAGAGACTAGAGTACTACCAGCCTTTGTGATATTTATTTGTTTGCTTATTTATTTATTTATTTATTTATTTATTTATTTATTTATTTATTGTGTGTGCTGGTCAGAGAACACCTTGTGGATTTTCTCCTTCTACTGTGGGTTCCAGAACTCCTGGTTGTCAGGATGGCTCAGCAAGCACTTTTACAGGCTGAGCTGTCTCACTGAAGCCTAAATGTCAAAGTGTTATAAAGAGTAAAATGAATTTGTCTAGGTAAAATGTCTACCAGCGTCCTTTGGATGGCCATAAAAATGGCCACTCTAGGGCCTCACATGAGTACTCTGGGATCAGTGTCTCTGCAGTTTGTTGACCACAGACCAGTCATTGAACCTTCTTTTTTGCTTATTTTCTTAAGGCAGTGTTTCACCATGTAGATCAGGCTAGCCTTTCTTCATTTTATAATTCCCTGCATCAGCTCCTCATCCCGGGATTATAGGCATAGACTACCTTCCCAGCAGACTAAAACAAACCATTCACCTTATTGTTGTATTCACGAATTTAGTAAGCTACCTGTACTGCTATGATAGTACATGTATTTTATGCCATTTATACAAGCTAGACATTTTTTTTTTTGGAAAGAGATTTTAAAAATACATTGAAATTTGGGGTATCATTGATTTAAAAAAGACAGTAAAAGCGGGGACACCACTGCTTCATATCTCTATGGGTCAAGATTGGAAGGTCATTGATGTAGAACACATTTGCTGAGTTGTACTAACTAAAACTGAAATGGGTAGTTGGGAATTCAGCCCAGTGAACTCTTCAGTAAAGGATCACAGACCCTCAGCTTTGGTAATGGGTTTCATCCCTCCTCGGTGTTGCCTTTTGCTTTTGTGGGCCAAGGCCAAATAGGAAAGCCGGTTCCCAGGTCCCTGTATTTTGCAACAATGTTTTTGTTTGCTTTTCTCCTTTTGTTCTTTGTCCCTTTTAATGTTGCCAGACAACTCACCCCTTTGCAGCTGTGACCTTGATGGTCTTCAGAATGGTCTGTTCTTATCTTGTAGCTTTCAAAGGAAAAAAAAAAGATACAGCCATTGTCTTTGAACTGAAGTGTTGTTGTGAAAGGTCTCCTCGCTGGATCCTTATTTCAATTTTCTTCTCATTTGGGGGTGATACAGCAGCTCTCTTAGTTCTGGGTCCCCAGCATCTGCCTGGATTCCACCGTGTTGTGTGACATGCAGAAGTGTAAATCTTCTTTGTTTCCTCTGGAAGCGTTTCTCTAAATTATAATTATCTAAGGTGGTAACAGCTCTCAAGAGCACAGTCTGTCACCTTGACACCAGCTGAAAATTCAGGCAGGGTCTTGAAGATGTGGCACTCTGAATAGTGACAGAGAATTGGAACATGACATCCCTGGGCTGTGATGATATTTAAATGATGGAGTGCCATTACCCCGCATAATGTGGGATGTTGACATTTTATTCAAACATGTAATCCTTGTCATTGAGTGTGGGCAGGAGAGGGATTGCCACCCGGTGTAGGAGCAACACAGGATGACAGCGTAGAGGAGTGACAATGGAGCTCTAAATAATGCCAATAATTATTTTCCACTTGTGATGTTGGTTTTGGATTCGCATGATGGCGTGCGATCCCTGGTTTATGATAGAAGCGGTTTCTGTGGCTCTGAGTGATGTTTAGGACCTGCCTCCTTATGCAGAGGCAGGCAGCATATGTTAGGGCTGGGGAAGATGGCTCAGAGCCTAGACATTTGCTAGTTCATCTCGAGGACCAGAGTTCAAATCCCAGCATCAAAGTCAGGCAGCTCACAACTGCCTGTGACTCCAGTGAACTATTTTGCCCTCTTCTGGCCCCCTCAGGCACTGCACACACATGTGGACATAAAGTCACACAGACAAATGGTCAAACACAAATAAATAAAAATACAATAAATTTTAAAACAAGTCCCTGCTGTAACACTGATGATATATGTTTGGTTTTACTTTCTGAGATAGGCTCCTGCTACGCAGTCTTGGTTGACCTGGCGACATAGACCATGTTGGCCTCAAAGTCCTCCCGCCTCTGCTTCCTACTCAGGGATTATAGGTGTGTGCTGCCACACCTGGCTTATGTATGGCTAGTAAAAGCCTTGGGATCCAAAGCCCCTCACTGCTGAGTGACTGTAAGTATGCTTGCATTTGGGTACAGTGTGGATTGGTTTTGTACACTGTCGACATACTGGAGATAGAAAACATGTTCTGTATTCACTGATAGGAGCTTGGTGGTGTTCAAGGACCACAATACAGTGGCCTATAGTGCTGTTGACACAGGCAGACTGAAGAAGACCTGGAATTTGTGGCACAGGCCAGGCTGGCCTTGAAATCAGAGATCCTCTACCTCCTGAGTGCTGGGATTAAAGGCATGTATTACCACATCCAGCTAGACATAACAATGTTCGATTGAATTTGGATGCCCCATGTGGGAAATATACAAACAGCTTACACATGACTTGATAAAATAAGACACACATAAAGCCAGGCAGTGGTGGCACATGCCTTTAATCCTAGCCTTCTGGAGGCAGAGGCAGGCAGATTTCTGAGTTTGGGGCCAGCCTGGTCTA
>LR749974.1:838494-887451 GCA_902729485.2 Mus minutoides | reverse complement strand
TATGTATGTGTGTGTCTCTTTGTGAGAGAGTTCAGGTGCCTGTGAAGGCCAGAAGGGGGCACCAGATCCCCAGTAGCTGAGTTACATGTGGCTGGAAGCCACCTAATATGGGTGCTGGGAACCAAACTTAGGTCCTTGGCAAGAGCAGCAAGTGTTTTTCACTGCTGAGCCAACTCTCCGGCCTCCTCCATGTAAACTTCTTATGTGAGTACACATGGGACATTCATTACAATGGATGAAAGAATGCTGGTTCACTTTTACAGAAGCAAAGTCTGGAGTTTGTCAGCTTTTCTGAAGCCTCCAGAGTTCAGACCTGGTGCCCCTTGGGGGCGCTCCACAAGAAGCCACATACAGAGTGGTTCTCCAGTTGAGACTGGTTTCCATTGTCCTGCTAAACCACACCTGAGCTACTCTGGTGTCCTGCTGTCTGTCGCTGTACCTCTCCCGAGATGTGCATCTTGCCAAGACATTCCACAGCGCCCTGGCTCCGCCCACTTCACCTGCCTACAGTTGGGACATCCCACAGTACTTCAGGCTTCACGCCAAATTCCAGGTGCCTGCACAGAACTGACTAGGGGCGGGGCTTTCCCTCTCAAAACCGAGGAAGAATCAAAAATAAAGTTAGACGCTTTGAATGGAGTGATTCATCTTGGCGTCCATTTCTTCTCCCACCCTAGACTTGTTCCAGGCTCTGTCCATTTTCCGAGGAACCCAGTCTGATTATGGGGGGACCACAGATGGTCTGGACCCCAACACT
Source organism: Mus minutoides (assembly GCA_902729485.2). Lineage (NCBI taxonomy): Eukaryota > Metazoa > Chordata > Mammalia > Rodentia > Muridae > Mus > Mus minutoides. The sequence goes on along the minus strand of LR749974.1, from coordinate 886,694 downwards.
TTTCATTACTGTGATGAAATAGCTGAGGCAGACTACTTTATAAAAAAAAGAGGTTTGTCATTCTCATAGGCTTGGAAGATAGAAATCCAAGCTGCACAGCACAGGGTCTAGAGAAAACTCTCCACAGCCACATCATGCCATGCTGTTATTAGAGGTGTGTCTCTGCTCTCGTGAACCCTCCTTCTTAGAAAGCCACCCACATTCAACTGTGGGGCCTTGACACCGACTTTACTGTTGCCCAGACATCACTATATACTGTAGCTGGATCATTCCTACTTTCTCAGTTCCATTATCATAAGATGTTGGGATTAAATTGCATGAGTTGGTCGTTTGGGGGCTGGGGTTAGACCATCCATACTTAAGCCATATTGGTGGTATACATTCTCAGGGTTCTCATGGAAACTTTTTCAGCTCCTATGAGCTTACCTTAGGGAATTATTGATGGAGATGTGGGGAGGAGAGGGGAAGGAAGCAAGCACAACTCCAGTACAGCAAGACAGAGTCCCAGTAAAAGATGGCCCAGGGTCATTGTCTAGGGATTAATAAGGCTTCTCCTGTTGAGGAGTGGGAGAGGGTCTGCAGTGAGAATTTTGGTTTCTTAAAACAAAACAAAACAAAACAAAACAAAACCAAAAACCAATAACACAGGATTATTGTAAGAATATGTTTTCATTTTAATTCCAGGTATGGGATATGAGGCTGCTTCAGATTGTCCACAGCAGGTGACTATGATTTGCCTCATGCTCTAGCAGCAGTGTGACTTTTCCAGTTGCAGCTAGTTTCCATGATTGTGTGATATTTGGAATTCTGGGGATTCTTCAGAGGGTATATAATTGCTAGGGCCCCCGAGAGGCATTGTTGTTGTTGCTAGTGGTGAGTTGTTGCTGCCTATTGGTTTGTTAAAAAGTTGTGTGCACAGAGGAAACAAGAAGAAATTAGATATTCTTGTCCCAAGGAACTCAGTGTCCCTAATCAGCAGGAAGTAGTCTAACATTAACATCACCCATTTTCCCCTCTATCCTTCTTTCTCTCCTATCTAGTGTTAGGGGGCAGAAATGGTGGGAAAAGGGGTAGAGAAGAAGGGTGTGAAAACAAAGAACCCATAAAGTTGTAAAAGATTGGTTACAGGGGTCAGTCTAGCTGGCCTGCCCACAAGATTTCTACATAACCCTTTCTATCCTAGACATGCAGGCTAGAGCTTTAGCCATGCTGTCATGGAAGGTAACAAAAACTCAGACCAAGGTTCAGAGCCTCCCACAATTCTGATGTTTGTGGCCTTTGGCCAGGAAAGAGCCACTTCTAGCTTCTCTCCAGGATGGATGAGAATGGAAGTCCTGGTTTTATTACTAAGGTTCTGGATGGCACATGGCAGCGGTCTATGTTCAATGTCAAGTCTGTTAGTGCGTTGGTCTTGGGCTGTGTGACTATTGTTTATAAATTACCCAGTCGGTGGATTTGTCATGACAGCAACCCGAAGAGCCTAAGGCAGCCTTGCAGATTGCTAGGAAGAAACCAAAGCAAATTGGTTAAGTGTGAATGCATGTGGGTGTGCCTGCCCGCAGGCAATGGGATCAACTGGGGTGAAAGGCAGGGCCAGTCTGAAGGGGTGGCTCTCAGCTGGCAAAGCAGCTGGCAGTGGTATGGATATGTGGGTAAGAGTATTGGGGGGGGGAAGAACAGTAAGAGCAGTACTGGGGGCTTGCTGTGCTGTGAGGGTCTGAAAGCACAGAGTTTATGGAGCTGAGGCAGTGGTGGGAGATCAGAGGAGATGGCTCAGGTAAGTCTAGCAAAGACTCAACAAGTCCTAGAAGGATGTCTGTCTGTTATCACAAGGACATTCATCTTATTCAAAGAAAGTCTGGTAAGATGGCTTGTATGTAAAAGGTTACCATAGGGTCATATATATGGACACTCGTCCCCAGCTGGTGGCACTGTTCTGAGAGGTTATAGAATGTCGGAGACATGGGTCCAGTGAGGTTGCTGGGGTGTGGGAGTGGGCAGATGTCCTTGAAGATTATGTTCGCTTTGGTTCTAACCCAAGCTGCTCTGCTCCTTACTTAGTCCTGACGTGAATGAGCTATACTATGAGGCCCCTGCACCAAGGATGAGCCACTTTGGCCCCTCCCCATCACAATGGACTGACAGCCCCTAAACCGCTAGACAAAATAAATCCTTCCTCCCTTAAAACGCTTCTGTCATAGAAAGGAGGGAAGTGACCAACCCCCTGGCTTTTGCCCTCAGCTCCTGGCAGTGGTCTCTGAGCCTTGAACTGTCCTAGTTGATCAGATGTCTTCATTTACCCAGGGACCTTGGGACACTGTAGATAGTATAGGCGGTGATCTGAATGAGAACGGTCCCCGTAGCTTCAGTTACTAGAATACTTTGTCCCCATGTGGTGGAGGTAGCATGTTGCTGGAAGAAATACAGTCACTAAGGGTGGGCTTTGGGTGTTCCCAATTCCTGTCATGACACCTGCTTGCTGCCAAGCTCCTCATGACAACTCTAATCCCTTTGGCAACATAAGCTCCAATAAACTCTTCCTTCTGTAAGTCACCTTGTCATGTTTTTAATGGCAGCAATGGAAAAGTAATGAATAGAGACTAATAGAGGGATGGACTGTGGGGTCTCTGGGACACATAGCATTAGATTGATCTTTAGCTGGTCTGGAGTCTTACAGGCAGTCACTTATATCTGTGTGACTGAATCCTGTGGGGGCTGGGGCTTGGTGAGTTTCTGTGGTTGATAGTATACTGTGAGTGTTGTTATACCTCATTGTGAGGGAAAGTTAATCTATCTGTCATTCTGCTATGAAGGACACTGGATGCGCCATGCCTGGAACATTCTGGGATGCTGTTCCCTGCATCTCTTTGCATGGCTGCTCTCAATCTCTGGCCTTTCACTGTAACTGGGGGGTGGATAGATGGTGTGATGCCTAAGAATGTGTCCTATGACTACAGAGGACCTGAATTCCATTCTGGTACCCATGCAATCTTGGGTGGATGACGATTGCCTGTGACTGCAGCTTCCAGGCATCTAATGCCTTCTTCTGGTTTTTGAGGGCACCTGCATTCACCATGCACATTCTCTCTCTCAGACATATAACACATATTAATAATTAATGAAATCTTTTTTAAAAAAACCCTATCACCATGAGTGTAACTGTTTTTAGAGTCTTCTGGTGGCAAGTTATTGAACCTAATGACTGACTTGGGGAGTTCTAAATTTGGATAGGATATCAGAAACGGGAACGATCTTGATGATTCCTTAATTCTGGAGAAGCCTTGATAAGGAGTCAGCTTTTGTTTCCACCTTAGGAAGATGACAGTGATCGTTGGAGCCGGTTAGAGGTCATTATTAGTTAAGCAATGTGCTTTTCTTTTCTTTTCTTTTTTTTTGAAGGTGACAGCAGCTACTGATAGTCTGCTGTTGTATTTGCTGTCAGCGACTAACATACAAACTTATTGTTGTTTTTTCTTTAATATTTTAAAAAGAAATTATGTGTATGTGTATGCCTCTGAGCAGATGTGCATGTGCACATGCATGCAGGTACCCGTGGAGGCCAGAGTAGGGTGCTAGATTCCCCTGGAGCTGGAGCAATTATGGGTGGTAATGAGCCTCTGGGTGTGGGTGCGATAATCAAACTCTGGTCTTCTGCAAGAGCAGTGTGCATTCTTAATGGGTGATCTCCCCAGCCCCTATGTCCCACTATTAAATACCAATGAGTTTTAGGTTGATTATGATAGTTTGGATTTTTTTATTGTCATAGGAAACTGGGAAGCTGTGGAGGGTCTGTCCTAAGATCTTTTCTATATGCAAAAAGACAAAAGACCTAATTTAAATTCCTCCCTAATTGATTGGTTAGCAGTTATAGTTTACGAGAGTTGTAAAGGTCAGACTCCACCCATATTAAGTTAGTTGCCAGTTTTGTTGTTTTGTTTGTTTTGTTAGCAACTGATAACACCTGAAAAAATGGTTTAAAAGAAGAAACATTTACTTTGGTTTCAGCCGGTAAAGAGTTACTTTGGTGTCAGCCCCTGGTTGGCTAGCTTCATTGTTTCAAGTCCATTGTGCAGTGCTGTTCACCACTGTGGTGAAACAAAGTTGCTCTCTGCATGCTGGCCATGAAGCATGAGAGGGGGAGGGAAGGGGAGGAGAGGGAGAGGATGGGAAGGTACTTGGGGCAGGATATATCTTTGGAGGACATGTCTCCAGCCAGGGCCTTCTTTTTCTACCATGTCCCATTGAATTCACCTATAAAGAGTCCTCAGAATTCAGTCACTCCTCAGAACCTTCCTTTTGAACGTTGCTGCATTTGGAGCCAAGCCTTCCACACACAAGCTTCAGGAAACACTTCACAGCTAAGCCATGACATATGTTAAGGATGTGAAGAGCCATGCAGAGATAGGCCACTGGCCATCTGGGGTCTTCCTAGTGAGTTCTGAAGACAGGGCACATTCTTAATCATCACACCATCTATCTATCTATCTCTAGTAGTTATGGTTCATTACAGTGAAAGGCCAGAAATTGAGCCTTCCCTTGACTATGGAGGTTCCTAAATTCTCTCAATTTGGATTCCCCTAGAATCAGACAGAGGCAGGGTAGGATACTGGAGAAATGAATTATGATGCAAGTAACCATGACGGTACCAAGCTTTGGTCCTACCATGTGTGGCGAGAGCTGCCATAGTTCTCACTCACATATGTGCAAGGCACTGCTATAAAGCCTTCATGAGCTCACATTTACAGATGAAGATGCTGGAGTGGGAGGAGAGGGAGGGAGGGAAAAACTGTCCAATGTCACATGGATAGAGTGACAGAATGGGGAGCCTATAGGACTTTAGTAGATGGCAGGACTGGACTACCTTCTGAAGAGGAGAGTGATCTTCATCTTCATAGATAAGTGGATCTAGAGGCAGGCTCCTGCAATTATACACTGGGTAAAAATGAATACAGAGCATTACTTTTGCACATCAGTAATATTTGTGCAGCCCTAGGCATGGCCTGCTGATACACCACTCTACTTTGAGACAGAATGTGGCATGATTTATAATCCCCTTTAAAAAGCCCTCTTTTAAAAGCAGACTATCAGATGAAATGGTATCACATACATTTCTTAACATAATAATGTCATGAATATGAAATGAAAGACACACAGGATTTTTTTTGGCATTTGTTCATATGTCCAACTGATTTCTCCCATCACTGCTTATGAAAATTTGCAATGGAGAAAGCCTTTCTTTTTTAATGAAAATCCCATTAGGACTAGAGTATGATCAAACATGTCTAATTTGAAATCTGCACTTCACCGTTCTGTTTAATGGGTACAACTGACTCGGTCACAACAGGATACAGGGCAGCTGTCTCCTCACCTGCGAATAAAATAATAACAAAGGCTTAGCTGAACACCTAGATTATTGCCTGTCTTTTAAAAAATAAGTTAGCTGGGTGCTTGTCTTTAATCCCAGCACCCTAGAGGCAGAGACAAGGGGCAGCAGCAGGGGCAGGGAGCTGGGTGGGAAAGTCTCTAAGTTAGAGGCCACCCTGGTTTACATAGTGAGTTCCAGGACAGCCAGGCCTACATTATGAGACTCTGTCTTAGCAGCAGCAGCAGCAGCAGCAGCAGCAACAACAACAACATACTTCATTTTCTTCCCATTTAATCCAGAATGTTTTGTGCTTTCCAACTCTTCATTGGTCATTAAAATAGCCTAATTGCTCCAAGGCACTATTTTCAAAAAAATTTACAAATGCAAGACCTTATAAATGAGACCTTGGTTTACACAATTCTAGCAAGAAGACAATTTATTTCTACAAGGAGAACCCACATTCTGCTTAGAGCATTGCTGTGTGTGATTTAAAATATACATGAAGGTATTTTTCTTATTCATAACTTTAGAAGAGTAGCATAGTTAGTGTCCTTAAGCCATTAAGGACATAGTTAATGTCCTTAAGCACATTAGCTTCGGGTCAGCCCTCTAAAGGCAGCAATGGAACGTGGCTTTAAGAAATGTGCTAAAGTTGTCAGGTGTGGTGGTGCAACGCTTTTAATCCCAGTACTCAGGAGGCAGAGGCAGGAGGAGCTCGGAGTTGCAGGTATATATCGAGTTTCAGGTTACCCATAGCTTCCTAGTGAGAGCCTGCCTTCAAAACACAAACAAACAAAATCTGTGAAAGCAGTGGATTGGAAAAACAGGCTCAGCCAGTGTGACACCCATCATTATGGGTTATCAATAACAAACACAAGGGAAAGGACCACAATTATATGATCCACCTTCTTAGAATACCATGCACACGTGCACACACACATGCACACACATGTGCCCCTATTGGATCTATTTCTTTGGAATCTGATGGACAGGTGATGGCAGCCATTAACTAAAAATGATGGATCTATTATATTAAAGCTATGAAGACAAAACATGCTGTCTACAAATTCTGTATCAAGTTCAGCATCACCTTGCTAATTACTATTGAAAAGCTTTTGAAAGCAGTCTGCCTTATACTGAGGTATTTTCTTCATCACACTCTTTCCCCGACTCCCCTTGCTTCCCAAACCTCCTTGGGGCTTTATACTAACTCTCTTTAAAGATTTTGGCGTCCACTCCTGGTTAGACTTTGGCTGGAGGCTGGGCATCACATGATGGTCCATACATGTTATCTCAGCACTTAGAAAGCTGAGGTAGGAGGATTGAGAGTTTGAAAACAGCTTGGGCTACAAACTGGGATCTTATCTAAAAACAAGAACAAGGCTGAGATGCCCTTAGGTTCTGAGAATTCTTATATTGGGTTTGTTGGGGTTTGTCTTGAGAGATATTAGTGACCATCAGCAGTTTGGGTGACCGCACCCTTCCCTGCCAAAAGGTGTTATAAGTAAAGTATTCAACTAGCTTCAGAGAAGTATGGCTGGATCTTTGTGGAGTGTAGTCCAATAGTTGTATTATAATTTTAATAATGCCAGCATGAATTATTTTGGTATTTGTTCCCTTGGAATTCTAGCTATCAGGATGGGCTTGTATAGTAAAGAAAGATGATTCAATGGATGAAGGCACTTCGTGTCAAGCCTGAAGATCTGAGTACAATTCCCAAGACCCCATGATGGAAGGAGAGTGCTAACTCTTACAAGATGGCCTCTGACCTCCCCATGGGGTGCCATGGTAACCATGTGGACACAAACACATACCACATAAACCAGAATAAAAATTTTAAAAGGAAATAAGAGAAAGGCAGGAGATCTCACATCCATTTTATAGCCATCTGAGATTGTGGAATAGGGGAATTTAGGATGATGAAAAAGAGGGTACAGGCACAGAACCCAAGATCCTGAGGACAGAACCACCTGCCAAGATCAGCCCTGAGAGAACTCCAGGATGCTGGAGGGAACCAACCTACTTCTCTATCCTTCTCTCTTCAATGGCCACGATCCTTGTGAGTCCTTGGTCACCCAGTCAGTCTATACTCTTCACAGTATCTATTATTCTGGACTTTAAAAGCAAAATCTAGAAAAAAAATTATGAAACTTCACTGTACATCTGACAAAAAAGACACCTTTTAGGTGATTTTGGTGTAGCCCATCAGCACTAAATGAGTGGTTCAGTGTCCCACTGGATACATAATTATTAAAGATATTAATGAAAGGGACTGGACCAAGAATTCCTTTTCTGTTTACACCAATACAGTCTCTGATACCTGGTCAGATGTCTCGTGGGGAGGGGCTTTGATGTGGGGAGTCACACTCATTATTTTAATTCTTTGCCCGGGTCCAGACATCTTTCTAGTGTTCTTGAAGTTAAGGGAGTATTGATCAGTTTTCTGGCTTTATAGATCTTCATTCAGCAAAGGTGCTCTTGAAGGCGACATGCAGCTCTCTCAGGGAGAAACATCTGTCCCATAAAAATTTCAAGAGCTGCAGTAACAACCATCCATTTTCATTATTTGAAGCGTGGTCCTCTCTGGCAGCCAGTGCGGACAAGCTCCCAGAGTCCTTTGCGGCAGCTGATTTTTTTTGTTTTTTAAAGACTCCTCCCTTGTTGGAGAAACAAAGCAAATCTTCCAGAAGCAGATGGACAGGGGGCCCCCTAAGTGTTCGCTGTTTTACACCAGAGACCTTGGCTGCCCTGAGGATAAGGATTGGGGATTAAATGGTTTCTAATCAGTTGGTATAGAGGCCACCGTCTTTCATTGGTGTCTCCCAAAGACTTTATAGTCAGTCACAGGCAACATGTTCAGAATGAGCATGGCCGTTCCTATGTTAGTGTCCCAGAGACAGAAAGCAAGAGAAATAACAGTTACATACATTTCCCAGGCTCAAAAGAGAACAGTGGACTTAGCGAGTTTGGCAGTACCAAAGGCTGGATTGGAAAAACTACATATTTTCACTGACAAATGGCAGGCCTTAGAAAAATGAAGCAAAGTTTGATAGCTCATCTCCTCTTTCTCTTTTTGTCTAGTCATTATTCAATAAAGAAAAATGATACACTTCAGAGGAGAAGAGATAACTCAAACAAGATGGCTTTTGCTTTAGGTCTGCAGATGCAACATCTCAGGATACCCAGCTGAGCATCAAACTCGCAGGGTGGTTAAGAAGCCATAGATACTCTGTTTGCAGGCAAAGGCAAAAGTTGCAGCTATCTTCCAATCAAAGTTTTGGTGTATCTGTGTGCCATGTGTGTGCTATGGCATGCCTGTAGAAGTCAGAGGGCAACCTCAGGGGTTGGTTCTTGCCTTCCATATTACTTTAGACATCTCTTGTCTTCTGCTGCATGTGTGGGGCCAGATGGCCCAGAGGCAAGGAGTTTCCTGTCTTCCCCTTCCCTTCTCTCTGTAGGATGGTCTTACAGATGCGTGCTGAGATTAGAGGTGAATGCTGGCTTTACTTAGGTCTGGGGACCTGAACTCAGGTCCTCATACTTGAGCACCAAACACTGTATCTGCTGAACTGCCTTCCCTGCATGATGTTGTCTTTTGTGGAAAGGAGTCTTCACTGAGATAGAAGGCCATTTTCATTTTCATGAGGAAATCTCATTTTGGTCTCTAAGTTTGTTCTTTCAGGATTCTGGAAAGATGTGTGGAAACCTTGCTTCATCATTTCAGCCTAGTAGAAGCCTCTGGACTCCACCAGAGATAGGAAGTGGAGCCCTGAGACAGGAGACCATCTAGAGTTTGTGAGGCTCCAAGCATAACCAACATCTAGAACTCTTTTGAGAAAACACAGTGCTGGAGATGTAGCTCAGCAGTTATAAGCACTTGCTGAGGATCCAAGTTCAGTTCCCAGTACCCATGGCAGATGCTCAGAATCACCTGTAACTCCAGTTTTAGGACACTCAACACACCTTTCTGCTTTCTTTGGGTATACACACATGTAGCACACACACACACACACACACACACACACACACACATGAAATAAAAATGAACACACATACATACATAAAGTGAAACAAGTTTAAGATTGAATATGGGCTTAAAGTTTGAGATTGAAAACAATAAAAGAAAATTTACAGTTTATGGCAACACACTTTGTCACTGTCAGGACTTGGGAGTCAGCTTAAATGTCACAAGAGTGTGAGATATGGATGCTCTTTATTCAGACTTGAGAATCAGAATATTACATTGTAGCCGATAAATACGGTGAATTATTATCTCAAAAAAAACTTAAGAATTGGCAAATACAGCTGGGCGTGGTGGCGCACACCTTTGATCCCAGCACTCGGGAGGCAGAGGCAGGCGGATTTCTGAGTTCAAGGCCAGCCTGGTCTACAAAGTGAGCTTCAGGACAGCCAGGGCTATACAGAGAAACCCTGTCTTGAAAAACCAAAAAAAAAAAAAAAAATTGGCAAAACCTCATGAAATACAAGAAAATTGTCTATCATTATTAGTGATTTAAGAGAGAGAGAAAGAGAGGGAGGGCTCACTCGTGAGTACAGACCAGAGGTCTATATTGATTATCTTGCTCTATTGTTCTTTGCCGTTAGCATCTTCACTCAAACAGCAAGTTCTTGGGGTCTGCCTGCCCCCTCCCCTCCAGCATTGGGGTTGCCAGCTGGCACTGCTATGCCTGGTTAGGGTTTTACTGCTGTGAACAGATACCATGACCAAGGCAACTCTTTCTTTTTTAGCATGACCCCAGTCAATTGTCAGAGAGACTGAAGACAGATCTAATTTTTTCCAATCCGCTTTTATACCATTTTAATTACATGCAAGTATTAAGGGCAAGTAGTACAATAAGGAGCTAGCAAGGCAATAAGCAAAGTCTCATGATTACTCCTGTGACAGGTGTTTCCAAGGGCTTGTCAGAATGGCCAAAATACCTGAGCTCACTTCCTTGTCCAAGCCCAAAATCTTGCCTGAAGCCTACTTCTTTTGTTTCACCCTAAGATCAAAATTCCTGCCTTAACCTACTTCCCTATTATAGCCTAAAGTTAGATTCTGGTCTAAACTTACTTCCTTGTCCTTGGCCAATGTCAGATTCCTGCCAAGCAGACCCAAAAGAGGCTCTCCACATCTCCCCCTTTTTTATTTCATAAACAAGACTGTGCCTGTCTTAGGGGTTCTGATAAGAATGCCTTCTTTACCCTTTGTGGACTCAGCATTATCAAAAGCAATGGACCAAGGCAACTCTTATAAGGACAACATTTAATTGGGGCTGGCTTACAGGTTTAGAGGTTCAGTCCACTATCATCAAGGCTGGAGCATGGCAGCATGCAGGCAGGCATGGTGCAGGAGGAGCTGAGAGTTCTACATCTTCATCTGAAGGCTGCTAGGAGAATACTGACTTCCAGGCAGCTAGGATGAGGGTCTTAAAGACCACACCCACCATAACACACCTACTCCAACAGGGCCACACCTCCAAATATTGCCACCTTCCTGGGCCAACATATACAAACCATCACACCTGGCTTGATGTGGATTCTGGGAATCTGACCCTCATGTTCATCCTTTATCCATGTTGACTCACAGGATCCCCATATACCTTGATACCTTAAAAATGTTTTTTTTCTCGCACGCCTTTAATCCCAGCACTTGGGAGGCAGAGGCAGACGGATTTCTGAGTTTGAGGCCAGCCTGGTCTTCAAAGTTAGTTCCAGGATAGCCAGGGCTATACAGAGAAACCCTGTCTCCAAAAACAAAAACAAAAACAAATTTTTTTGTTTTTTGTTTTTGTTTTTTTTGTTTTATGTTTATTCTTTTTAATGGCTTTTGGGGAATAATAATTTATTTTGCTATGTCTCCAATTTTCAAGCTGATAGACTTTTTTTTCCATTTTTTATTAGATATTTTCTTAATTTACATTTCAAATGTTATCCCGAAAGTTCCCTCCCCCTCCCCCTGCTCCCCTGCCCACCCACTCCCACTTCTTGGCCCTGGTGTTCCCCTGTATTGGGGCATATAAAGATTGCAATACCAAGGGGCCTCTCTTCCCAATGATGGCTGACTAGGCCATCTTCTGCTACATATGCAGCTAGAGACACGAGCTCTGGGGTACTGGTTAGTTCATATTGTTGTTCCTCTTATAGGGTTGCAGACCCCTTCAGCTCCTGGGGTTCCATCTCTAGCTTCTCCATTGTGGGCCCTGTGTTCCATCATATAGATGACTGTGAGCATCCACTTCAGTATTTGCCAGGCACTGGCATAGCCTCATACGAGACAGCTATATCAGGGTCCCTTCAGAAAACTCTTGCTGTCCTATGCAATAGTGTCTGAGTTTGGTGACTGATTATGGGATGGATCCCCGAGTGGGGTAGTCTCTGGATAGTCCATCCTTTCGTCTTAGCTCCAAACTTTCTCCCTCACTCTTAATGTAACTTTAACTTGATCATAAAGCCAAGTGTTTTCCCATACCCTTTATTCTTGGGCTTGAAAGTGGTTGGTTTGTTGGGTTTGAATTTTCAGAGCTCTGCTGTAAGATCTTAAATCCTTATATACCCTCACGTGATACTGTTTTAACTGATTTTTATGCTTGGCTTATTGTTTTAAGTTTCTATTTTTTATTTTATTTTATGAGTGTTTACCTGCATGTATGTTTGGCACCCTGAGAGGCTAGAAGAAGGCATCAGATCCTTTGGAAATGGAGTTCCAGGTAGTTGTGAGCTACCATGTTGGTGCTGGGACCTAAACTCAGGTCCTTCAGAAGAACAAGACAGTACTCTTGGACACCAGATCCTTAGCCTTTTCTGCAAAACTGTATTCTGTGAATTTCCTAGCTTTGGCTTTAAGCCGGGTGGTGGGTGAGGGCCCTCCTTCACCGTACGTTTTGAGTTTCCTCTTCACATAATTTTCTTGTGCCTCTTTATCAAGAAAATTGATGCTTAAATACCCTTTAATAGGTGATTCGTAGCTATGGCAAGCAGCAATAGCCAGAGGAGTGTGATTCTTCTCCTCTGAGGTACTGTCAGTTCAAAAATGAGAACTCTCTCTGTCCAGGAAACCCAGCATGGTTTAGATGCGAGAAGCCAAATGAACAGTGTGTATTTTTTCTTCGTTATTACTCTAATCTCTTTCTTTAGGTTAAACGGGTCTAGGATAACAGACGTCTGTGTTTGTAATGCAATAAAGTGTAATGAGTGTGGGCCCCTTTTTCTAATTTACCTCAGCTGGATATGCAAATGAAACAATTAAACTTATAACCCGTAACTCTATGGGGAACTGATGGGTGACCAGAGAGCAGAGTGTTTACTGTAGCTAATGGGAAAGTTGTTAGACGGCAGGAAGCGTAATGTGTGCTATTTGCAGATGCGCTAAAGAGCTAGTTAGCAGTGCAAATGAGGACTTGGTTATTTAGGAATAACCTGCAAATTGGCAAAATGAGTCCCAACAGCACGATTTAAATTAAAAAAAAAATCAATCATTTGTTTTACAGTGTTTGAATTTGCTATCTAAGGCTTGTGATGTGTATTTAGAAATCCAGTTTTGTAAGTGGGAAGTTAGTAGTCTTAACACGAGCCAATACATTTGTTCAATTCTCTCCCTTCCTCTCTCTCTCCCTCCCTTCCTCTCTCTTTCCCTCCCTCCCTCCCTCCCTCTCCCCTTCCCTCAGCTCCTCCTTTCCTCTCTCCCTCCCTCCCTTGGCTCTGCTTTCTCTACCCGGGATCAGACTCTGAGCTTGTGTATTCTAGGTCCGCCACCACTAAGCTGCATGCCTAGCTCTTGATTTTTATTTATTTACTTATTTCTGAGATAGGGTCTCAATTTGTAGACCAAGCTGATCTCTGGGGAGATGATATTAATTGGCTCAGCAGTTAAGAGCACTGGCTGCTCTTGTAAAGGACCCTGATTCCATTCTCAGCATCCACATGGCAGCTTACAACCAGCTGTCACTCCATTGCAAGTACATCAGCCCTGTTTTGTCCTACACAGGTACCAAGTGCACATGTGGTACACAGATGCAAATGTAGTTAAAACACCCATGCACATAAAAAAGATGAAAAAAATCACAGAGAGATGATAATAATCCTCGTGCATCGGTCTCTCAAGGGCTGGGATAGAGGCAAGGTCCACCTTGTCTAGGTCAGTTTTATTTTTATATAGTCTCTTTCTCTTGTCTGTCTGTCTGTCTGTCTGTCTTTCTGTCTTTCTGTCTTTCTTTCTTTCTCCTTCTTCTTGGAACTTAATAATTTTACACTGGTCAATTAGTTAATCTGTAAGACCCTTGTTAGGAACATAAGGGTCAGGATATATTTATGGAAATAAATACTTGTTTATATCTTACACTGAAGACATCCAGAGGAAATCTTAGGTATTTGGTCTCTGTCAATACTGACACATGATACTAGGTTATTTTTCTTGCACGCGCACATGTGCACACACAGACACAGACACAGACACACACACAGAGAGAGAGAGAGAGAGAGAGAGAGAGAGAGAGAGAGAGAGAGAGAGAACACCAAAGTAGGGTAGCTCTGTTTTGCACTGGTCCATCTGTAGCACCATTATACTGTTCTGGGAAGAAATGAAGAAGAGGCGCATGCTTCCACGATTAAATTCTATCAGTCTTCCCTTAAATAAAGGTCATGGCCCCTCCTTGACCGCTTCATCATGTCCTTCTCCTCTTCCTCCTCCTTCTTTTCAAGATATTTATTTAATTTTTAAAAAATTTTCTCTGAGTAAGAACTTTTCATATATTTATACATGCACAATGCCTGCATGCAGTGGGCACAGAGGGCAGAAGAGAGTTTCAGATCCTCTGAAAATCTGGTTACAGATGATTGTGAGCCATTATGTGGTTGTTTGGAAATGAGCCCAGGTCCTGTTCAAGAGTAGAAACGCTTAACCACTGAGCCATCTTCCCAGCCCTGCACTATGACTTTCCTAAACAACACCTGAAAATCTATAAGAATGTGCCCTTAAGAGGAGATACAGTGCGGGCAACACGCCCAGGTACTAAGGTGAATTAGGGTTTGTTGGAGCCTTTATACTATCTGAGGAATAACCAACCGATTTGGTATTCTAGAATTGTCAGTGGATAGTACACTTTTTAAAAAAAGAATTTATTATATTATTTTTAATTACATGTGTGTGTGTGTGTGTGTGTGTGTGTGTGTGTGTGTGTGTGTGTGCTTATTGGTGTGTGGACATCAGTGCAGGTGCCTGTGTAGGCTCGAAGTTGTCATGTCCCCTGGAGCTAGAGTTGCAGATGGTTATGAGCTGCCTGATATGAGTGTTGGATACCAAACTCAGATCCTCTGAATGAGCAACAAGAGTTATTCACCTATTTTTTACCTTTCTAGCCCCCCCAATACTATGGCTACTAGTCAGTGTTCTACTGCTATGAAGAGACACCGTGACCATGCAGACTCTTACAAAAAAGGGCTTGCTTATAGTTTCCGAGGTTTAGCTCATTCTCATCATGGTGGGAAGCATGGCAGCGTGCAGGCAGACATGACATTGGAGAAGTAGCTGAGAGTGTTGCATCCAGATATACAGGCAGAAGGAAGAGAGAGACATTTTCCCTGGCTTGGACTTTTGAAGCCTCAAAAGCCCATCCTCAGGGTCATACTTCCTCCAACTAGGCCACACCCACTCTGACAAGACCACACCCACTCCAGCAAGGCCACACCCACTCCAGCAAGGCCACACTCATTCCAGCAAGGCCATACCTTCTAATCCTTCTCTAGTAGCACCACTATCTGATAACTAAGCATTCAAATATATGAGCTTGGGGGTGGGGTGTGGGGTGGGCATTCTTTTTAAAATCACCATAGTGATTTCATTTCATTTCATGTGTTTAATTTCAAACTTACTTCCAACCAGTTACGAAGGTAGAAATAGTCACTTTAGAGTGAGAAAAACAAAACAGAAAATGAAATTGAGAAACAACAAAACACAAAACCTGGCAGAAACCACTTGGGCTGAGTGAGTCAGGTAACTCTTGCTAGTGGTGACACACAATGACAGGCTTGGCCTCCTGATAGGTCGTCATTAGTGTACCGCAGTGGAGCAGCGCTGTTCCTACCTGAAGTGCACAATCCAGATCTCATCTCCGTAAAGGATCAAACCCAAACTGAGAAATGGCTTATACAAAACAACCACACTCTTCTCCTCAAAACATCAGGAGAAAGAAAGGCTGAGTCTCTGGTGGAAGGTGCCAGCAGGTATAGCACCCAGCTGTGATATGTGAAGTCAGATACATCCAATACCAAATGCTACACAGAAAAGTGCACATGATTGGAAAAAATATGAACTCTGCTTAGGAGACAGTGCTACTATACTGGTAATGAACTCCACCCTTTATGATGCTGCGCAGTTCTATCAGAGAGCACTGACTTCTTAGGAAATGTACTCTGAGCCATTGAAGGGGGAAAAGGGTCAAGATGTCTGCAGTTTACCCTCACACAGTTCAGAAAGGAATTATGGAGGGTTGGCAGGATAGTACAGCAGGTCAAAGGCCTTTGCCTCACATATCTGATTGCTTGACCTACGAACTGACCTACGAAAGTAGTTCTGTCGTCTTCACATGTAACATGGCATATATATATGTCTCTACTCATGCACCCATAAAGTACACATGAATATATGCACACAGGAATAAATGAATAAGGAAATAATGGAGTATGCTAGATTGCCCTTGCAACCTGGAGTTCAAAATGATTTCAGAACAAGAAGTTCAAATATATTATGCATAAAAATCTATATGTTTTTTCCCTGGAAATCCTCTTTGTGATTTTTATGTTACTGTTAAACTTTTTAGCATGTTAGCTGCTATAGAAAGGCACAGGGGCACATGAAGTGCCACCAAATGCCACTCAGACCAAGGCATGTGTTTTTATATTGTGCCACATTAATTCTAAGACCATATTTTATCATCTGGGAAATCAAGATGAATCTTAATATATACCATAGTTTGATTCTAACATTTTTTTTGATGCTACATAAACATGTGATGAGCCTCAGATTTGATAAGATCCAGTAGCTACTGGTCCTGTAGGTTCTGGATTGGTTTAAAAGAGGACTGTGCACTTGCAGATTTTATATTGTTCATAACTTTTTTTTTTCTGGGAGCAGTAGGGTATGTAACTGTTTGATCTTCTCTGTGTCTGCCTCAGTTTCCAAATAATTACATAGAGGCTTAGTTATTGATGAATTAATGACTAGGCCATAAGCTAGGTTTGTTCCCCAACTAGCTCATAACTCAACTAACCTGTTTACAATATTCTGTGTCTGGCACGTGGCTGGTTACTTCTCTGCAGTTTCATACATCTGACTTCCCTCGAGTCAGGGTGGTAAATCTTCCCGTGCCTGACTCCTTCCCAGAATTCCCATTTCTCTCTCTGCTGTATGTTCTGTATCCTAATCCTGCCTCAGCTTATTGGCTCTCAGACTTTTAATTGACTTTTACGCAGCACATAAGAAATTATTCCCACATCTCCCCCCTTTAATCCAATAAAAGATTCCTTCTCTAACATCAATAAACTTGATACAATAAGAACAATTATGAAAACCATCAGGTAAGAATTACGTTCACAACATCCAGTCCATTTTTTTTGGCAGCCTTGGAGAAAGTATCTACTATCTACCCTATCTTGGTGCATCCAAAGTTCTGTACCTAAATCATTTCCTATTATAACCTGCATTTTTCGACCTAAAACTATCTTCTTAGACTTTAAATTATATTCTTAAATCCTAAACAACTTAATCTTAATTGTGAGACTATAATTTTCTAGTCTTTAACCCCATCACAGACCCAAGAAGGATATTACCGGAGTAATAGGAAGTGCAGAGCAAGCCACAGACAGAACTATAGAAATGACAGAAAATTCTGGCTCCCTGGACAGTCAGTCAAGGTTTCTCTGCAATGTTAGAGATTCTATCTTTGGCCTTCTGGCCTAGTATACGATGGACTTTTCTGTGAAGCAGGACTTATTAAGGTCTTGCCTGCCTTTTTCTTGCAAAGCTCTACAGTCGACTTCTTCCATGTCCTGCTTGTTCATAGAGTGGACAGTGTGCTGTCAACAGTTAAGGCAAGGGCAGAGTTTTGCCTGGTGGCAGCTTTGCCACATTGGAAGCAAACTCCATAAGGAATTTCTTCAGTATTCACCATCTTCTTTGAAGTACAATGGAGGGGCTGACTTATCTCACTGTCATGAAAAGCCTTATGTTAATAAAACATCTTCAGTGTAATATTGTGTAGATCTTGGAGGTTTTTGAAGACCATCTATCTATAGTATATCTGAATAGGTAAATGTTGCTTGTTTCTAGCTATCTACTATCTGTTCGACTTTAAAACTTATTTCTATAATTAACTTAGCTAGTACCTAATGTAGTGGGGAGAAAGGGTAGGGGCTGAGGAGGGAGCATGATCTCTTCCTCATGCTTTCCCACCATGGTGGACTGAAGTTCTTGGAAACCATCTGCCCAAATAAAACCTTCCTTCCTTGGGTCGTTTCTGTCATGTACTGTGGTCAAAGAGGCATAAAAGTAACCAACCCAGGAAGGGGTGTGTGTCTTTCCAGTGACTGAAGATGGGGTGTTTCAGGCATTTCTGCTTTGGGTTTATTATTTTTTTCTAAATCTGAGTGAAATACAAGTCACCATGGAATATATGTAGCAAGAATCTGTCTGGAGGCAGTTTCTCAAATACAGATAGAGTGGTTGGAGCGAGTGAATTTACGTCATTTATGTCTTGAATGCTAATTCAGGATGTGAATGTCACAGTTTGCAAGTTTCAGGAGTCACAGTGATTACTCCACAAGTACAATATTTGAATAATCATAACAGTTTTTTTTTCATTATGGAAGAGTAGAGATGATCCTTCAGTGACTCCCTCCCATGCTAACAGCAATACCGTTAGTTTCAGACATAATCGCAACACATTGTGCTTGTTGTTATAAATATGCCATTTTATAATTAGATATTACTTATGAAATAACATGGATCTCCCACAGATCTGTAGAAACATATGCAAATAAGATGATGACTCACTTTGTAAAACATAGCCCATGATATGCAGCATTTGAGAATAACCGTTTTAAAACAGTACCCTGGATGAAGACAAACGTTATTTTGCCAAGGATCATTATGCTAATGAGAGTGTGCCTGAATTGCTTTCTGAAAGAAGTGAAATCATAATTATTTGAAAAGTTCATTAAAATTAGGCTTAAATTATTTCCCCTAAAAAGTAGGGCGTTTGAGGGGCTGGAAAGATGGCTTAGGGGGTAGGCATGCTTCTTCTACGAGAATGAGGCACTGAGTTTCCGCCCCCAGCTTCTGCATGGGGAACTGGACATGGCTACATGGCTGTGTGTGCGAGTGATCGCAGCATTAGAGAGGAGAGACGGCTGTATTCTGAGAGCAGGCTGGCCAGACAGTCCAGCTGAGCTTCTGCTTTATTGAGAAATCCTGTCTCGCGGCCATAAGGCAGAGACCACTGAGCTCTGTATGCGCACACACAAGTATGTTCATACAGAGGCATACTCACCTGCACGCTCATGTGCACATACTACATTCACGTGTATACACTGATTACACACACCCATATCCCCACACTCAGTATACACACACAGGGATTTATCTAAAACAGCGTTTCTCAGTGTCTGTCCGCTCCCCAACCCCCAAATCAACAATATCAGTATCACCCAAGGAATACCTCTTAGCAATGCAGATTTATGTCTGGTTCCCATATCCAAAAGTGTGTGTGTGTGTGTGTGTGTATGTGTGTGTGTGTAAAGCCTAGCAAGGTCTGAGGATTGAACTTGAACTATAGTAAGAGATTTCCTAAAATTTGCAAAGCCCCTAGTTTCCTGGGTGTGTAGGGTGCATACAAGTTCTCTAGTCCCATTTCATACCTAGTCAGAAACTCTGATGGGGTGGGTCACCCCTGCCTTATAGTCCCTGGTGGTTCAGACACATTGAACCTGGATCATCACTGGTCTGAAGGAAGGCACCTCCTTGTAGATCAAGACTGAGAAAGCTGCGCTCATTTGTATCTTGGTGGATGATGCTGTCATGAGTCTGGGTTTGTACTGCTAGTTGAGGCTAATTAGGATTTGAATCTATTTAGAATGAATAAGGACAGCCTTCCCAGCACTGCCAAGTTTAACGTCAAATGATCATTTCTGTGCTTCAAGTGAAAGTAGCAAATTTGTCTTTGCCTTTCCTGACTGTAACTAACTCAAGTTAACCAGGAGAGTTTCCCTTAATTGGATCATCAATTTATTCAGTTCTATCAAATGCTGACAGATGAAATGCACCAGAACTAACCTGAATGTTGGTGGACTATTTCATTTCTCTTTCTCAACCAACAAAGAGGATGGGAGCTTGGGGGAGGAAGCCATTGATGGCTACTGTATTCCTCATGGCTTTCTGCTTCAACCTCATGTGTGTCTATAGATAGATGCATGCATGCATGGATGTGTGTGTGTGTGTGTGTGTGTGTGTGTGTGTGTTATGTGTGTAGGCTGAGAAAATGTTGAGTGTCTTCTCTTTCCTTGATCTCCATCTTTTTAAAAAAGTTACTTTATTTTTTATGTATATTTATGCATATATGTGCATGTCTGTCATCCTCAAAAGAACCTGGATGGATAGGTTCTGTGGGTCTCTAGTCCAGCTGGAAATGAACAAAGTGTTACAGCTCTCAGAAGGGAAGCCCGCACATGGCAGGTAGCAGCGGGTTTCTAGGTCTTCCCTGCTACCATGGCAGCACCAATGCCAGCAGCAGGGGCAGTGGTAGTGGGCAAAGGCATGGCCCAGCCTGCCAGACAGGTCCAAGGTCCAGCAGTGAATGCTTCGGGAAAGAAAACACTTTGCCAAAGTGTTACAGCTCAGTAAAACAGACATCCTCAAATGATTCTTGATTAAATAACTTGTGCATTTTATTCCATGAGGGTAGGGACTTTATAAACCTTGAGGAGGAGGAGGGTGGGATCCAGGGTTGGAGGCTTCCCACTGCTCAGTTTGAGATGCTAATGATGCTCTATTTGCATGGGGAAGACCTTCGGGTGTTTTTCCTACCTGACCTTTCAGTGGGGTGTCTTAGATGTTCCAGAGCAGATAGAGTCATGCAGGGAGTTGGTCCCTGTCCTACGGATCTCAATTCTAAGATTCATAGGGTTTGGACTCACTCTGTCTTACCAGTTCTTCTGTCCAGTGGCACGGTCCACTTGCCCCACATGTGTCTCCGTGTAGGTAGACGCAGATACATAAGGGTGCTCACAGAAGCCAGAAAGGGATGTCGAATCCCTTGGAGCTGGAGCTAGAGGTGGTTGTGAACTGCCTGACAGAGGTGTTGGGAACCAGATTCCAGTCCTCTGCCAGAGCAACAAGTGTTCTTAACTGCTGAGCCACCTGTCCAGCCCTTCTTTCTTTATTTTTAGAGACAGAATTTCCTGATGAACATGAAACGAACTGATTTAGCTAGGTGGACTGCCCCCCCTAGCTCGGCTACCCCCCACTCCCAACTCTGCTGAATTTTTATGTGGTTCCTGAGTCTGAACTCAGGTCCTCATGATGGTCAGGCAGGGACTTTACAGACTGAGCCATCTCTCAACATCTATTACTATTTTTTTTTCAAGCTAGAAGGAAACATTTTATGTATAGGGGAATGTAAGGAGAACAAGTTGTGGACTTTTTTTTTTTTTTTCCAAGCCAAGAAATAAATATTCCAAGATAGTGATAGTGTCACCTTCCAGTCTGCCGAGGGTTAGGGAGATGTTTGAGAGTTAAGTCCTAACACTTCTTCCACCTTCGTAGGGCAGAAGATTCTTAAATTAAATGTTGAACTGCTTAGAAGGATGGATAATATAGAACTTCACAGCTGTGCACCGNTAGAGAAGACACCTGGTATCTATCTCTGGTCTATGCATGCTACACATGGCTGCACACACACACACACACACACACACACACACACACACACACACACACACGAGTCCATCTCTAGGGACAGCGTATGCAAATGTCACAGCAGCAGAAGAAAGAATGAAAGAAGAGACCATAAGTTTCTCCCTGCCCTAGTGCCACTCATTGTGGGCTCTTTCTCCCCCACCCCCAGCCTTCTTCCCCCCTTCCCATTCTTCTTCCCTTTCTTTCTCAGTCCCCTCATCTCTTCCCCTCTCCTTTTCTTCCCTTATTTCCTCCCTCTTCCTACATTCTTTCTCTTCATTCCTTTCTCTTTATTGAGACATAGTTTACACACCATATAACCCATTGATTTAAGTACGTATCGGATGATTTTGTTGTTGTTGTTGTTGTTGTTGTTGTTTACTTGTGGATAGTTGGTTCACTTCAGTCAGCATGAAACATTCTCCTTAACTCTGAAAGAAACCCTGAAACCTTCAACAGTTAGAGTTCTGCCAGGCCTGGCTGGCTCTTTTCTACCCCTAGCCAGCCACAAGAAACCACATGTCCACTTTCTTTCTCTATTGACGACTCTGCACTGCATATAAATGTAATTATAAAACACGCGGTCTTTTGTGGTTGGTTTCTTTCATTTCACGTGTTTTCAGAGTCCGTCCACACTGGAGCTTATTCTAAGCTGTGGTTCCTTTTAGTTGATGAGTAGTTCTGCTTATTTATTCATCCGGGGATGGGCGTTTGAGCTCTTTCCATATTTCAGCTGCTCTGAATAATGCCTCTGTGAAGATTTCTGTCCAAGTTTTGTGGGCACATATTTTCATTTTTCTTGAGCATATGCATAGGCATTACTTGGAGGTCATATGGTAATTCCGTGATTAACTTCTTCAAGAAATTGCCAGACTGTTTTCTATGAACTTGCCTCCAATCTGTGTCTTCCAGCAGTACAGAATAATTCTGACTTCTCCGTACCCCCCTCCCCACACATTGTTACTCAGCTCTCTCATGAGCTCTCTCAGCAACCCTAGTAGGCATGAAGTGATACCCACTAGATTTGTTAGCGTTCTGTCTAAGCTCCACCCCACAGTTACCTGGCAACAGCCAGGTAGGCCTGATCTACCATAAAAGGGGCTGCTTGCCCCCTCCTCGCTCTCTTGCTTTCTTGCTTTCTCTTGTTCTTGCTTTCCCTTACCCCCTCTCTCCCCATCCCTTTCCCCCCTCTCTCTCCACGTGCTCATGGCCAGCCTCTACTCCTCTACTTCTCTAAGCTCTCTCTCTCTTTGCCTTTCTCTGCCTTTCCTACCCTCTTAACTCCCTTCCCCATGCCCTGAATAAACTCAATTTTATACTATACCTGCAGAGGCAGCCCCTTCCCCCATACCTGACTACACCTCCATAGAACATATCCTCCCCTCTCTTTATCTTTTTATAAACACATCAGCATTACCTGCTAACTCACTCTCTCCCTTACTCCTGGTTTCCATTCCTGTTTAATTGAAGCACATCCTCTAATAGCTTCTTGTGGCTAGAAAGTAAACTTATTGGAAGTCTTGTATGCCTAAGATACATATTTAAAATGTTGCCAATGAGCCTGTAGCCACCTGAGACATTTTAAATAATCTTTCTTTCTTTCTTTCTTTCTTTCTTTCTTTCTTTCTTTCTTTCTTTCTTTCTTTCCTTCCTTCCTTCCTTCCTTCCTTCCTTCCTTCCTTCCTTCCTTTTTTCCTTTAAGAAATGCTACACATTTTGGAAGCTTCAGATTTCAAACAGCTTCTGTCCCTGTGGGAAGCAGACTCTCCCAGGTTTTGTAATTATTTACATAGACTCTGCATTTGGACGACCTTAGCCTAAGCTCTGACCCATCCTTCGGCTCAGTTTCCTCATTTATAAATGTAGGAAAGGAGATTGTTAGAGGATGAAATGAGAATATATAAAAGGTGTTCATATGCGCCCTGATGCATAGATGTGTTTGTAACTATGAGCAGTTAGAAGTGTTTGGAAATACTTACAATGCTCCTCATACATCAGCACAGTACTTCTATTTGTGACCCTATCTTCCCATAAATATTTTTTTTGTAAGAGTAAAATAGAAAGTATCAGTTCTATGAAATGGGCTTTTCAGGAATAGACTTTAAGCTAAGGACTATACTTACTAGCATTTACAGTGTTGTTTAATTTTTTTAATCTAATGGTTCTGGCTCTATCAAGGTTGGGGCCAGGCATAGATCTAGTGCTGCTGTCTGGTATGGTTTCTGCGGGCGAGCCAGTCACCAGTAGTGGTTGAATGATGGAGTTATTAGGAGCTACATGGAAGTAGCAGGACTCTGCATGCTTTCAGTGAACCTTTCCCTTCCTGGACACACCCCATTTTTCACCTCCAGATCAAGGCCATCACACCGAGAGGCCTGTTTACAATGGTTGGAAAAATTTGAGGCAATGGATGCATTTGGATTCACGACTCTTACCCTGAATGCCATCAAACACGAATGCTTAGCCATATCTCCAATGCTCCCTGTGTCACATGGTATATAAGTCACTGTTATCGTCTATTTGGATAAACAGCAACAGAAACAGAGAGAAAGTTGCACACATCTCAGGCCAGTTGATAAATCCTGGTGGCATCATAAATAGAATGTAGGATTCTCCAGCTCTGGGTCAGGCTGTGGCATTAAGGAAGCTGAACTGAACAGGGGGCCGGTACAGCCAGTGCCCTTCCCGTGTCCCCTGGGCTTGAGGCTGGGACTATGAATATCTGCTGTGGTTCCTCTGTGTGGTGAGAACTTTTATCACTGTGTCTATTTTTTTTTGCCTGGGGTTTCTCTCAGATAAGGACTAAGCCTTCTTTCTTAGGAGTGGCCCTCAACTGCTGAGAGATGGGGTTCAGTGCGTGTGTTTCCTGACTTGCCGTTCCTTGAAGAAACACCTCTGCTCTGTGCTCAGATTCAGCAGGCCCCAGAGGGACTGAGCGCACCATGTCTAGCACTAGTTCCTTGACAGCTCACCTGTCCCATCCCTCTTGTCCACCAATTACACTGCTGGAGATCATACCGCGAGGCTTTGGTGGTTCAGGTCTGGCTTTCCGGGGAACCGAAGCTAGGGCAGTGCCTACCTAGTTTCTTTCCAAATGTCGTTTCCAATGTCATTTTTTCCCCCTCCCGGACAGAGCATGTTGAGGATAGATGACGTTCACAATAGAAACAGAGCAACTGACAGAACATTCTCAGGAAACCCAGAAATGTCTGGAGCAATCCTGGTGGACAGACATATGTTCTTTGTTTCTCTGGAATCTTTTGAAACCCTGTTCATCTTTTTTTTCTGGGCATCTGGCCATATGAAAACAAAAACCAAAAGACAAAACCAAAACAAAACAAAACACCCCCCAAAACAAAAAACAAACAAAAAACCAAACCCGAACCAAATAGAACTTGAACAAAACAGAACCCAAACTCAAACAAGCAAAAAAATCAACGATGAAGCAGAGAGACCATTCTTCTGGAACCAACTGCTATTAAGCGTGGAGCAATCCACTGGCCGCCTGGGGAGATGGCTCTGTCCTTACATTATACTCAAGCCCAGTAGGTACTTAATCTATTTTGGATGTATTATGCTGGAGGATCTTACACTCTAATTAAGGAGGCAAGACATATGCTTCTTGGTTAAGTAATTCTTAAAGGTGTTATTTAATTAAGGTTAATAATTAACAGAATCAGTAATAAATGCTTGGTGTTACTCCTCTAGGGCCCGGTGCCTGGAGAGACGAGAGAAAAATTGCAGGACTGGTTAAAGAGGATTCAGCCCTTCCCGAGTGTACAGATGCTAAATCCCAGAACATTCCATACAAAGCTCCTGGTTAACTGAACTGTCACATGCATTGGTGTATTTTTTAAAGCAAATTATTTTTATGTATATGTGAGTTTTGTCTACATATTTGTCTGTGCTCTATGTGTGTGTCTGGTGTCTGTGGAGGCTAGAAGAAGATGTTGGATCCCTGGGACTGGAATTACAGACGATTGTGAGCTACTATGTTAGTGCTGGGAACCCAGGTCTTTTAGAAGAGCAGCCAGGGCTTTTAACCCCTGGCCATCTCTCCAGTCTTAACTCAGTGCCTTTGAAAAGATGGTATTTCATGCTGTTAGAGAAGTAATGTCAGTTAAAAGGTGGGGTTTATCCTTTCCTGGTTTCCAGAACTAGCTTCCTGTTTCCAGTGTGGTTTTTGTTAGTTTTAGAAGGTATTTTGTATTCTTGCTCTGGAGTTGGGGTTCCTCCGATAGCTGAACAGCTGTTGGCGTCTGGAGTTGGGGTTCCTCCGATAGCTGAACAGCTGTTGGCGTCTGGAGTTGGGGTTCCTCCGATAGCTGAGCAGCTGTTGGCGTCTTAGCATCTTGTCTTCCAGTTCACTGATTTATTTGTAAAAGTAGCTTTTATTCGCCTGATGTAATTATTGTCTGGGAGGCTTACTGCTAATCTAGGCCTAGTCATGGAAGCTTCAAGTCTCTCTATCCAATATTATCTAGCCCTGGAGTGATTGCAGCCTCGGAGACTTACTGCTTTCTAGCTCTTTCTGAACTGTGGCTGGCTGGCCAACTCAGCTGTTCGGCTCAAACTCCTCACCACTACTGACTGATTCAAACTGGCTTGTCCTGGCTTCTGACTGAAGTGCTCTGCTTGGCTTCATACTACCTTTGGCTGTGTATTCTAATCTTCTGGCTTGGGGTTTTGCTGCCCTGCTTTGAGGCCACTTGTAAAGGATCGCTTGCTTCATGCCCATCTCAGATCTAATCACCCTCTCACTGGCTGCCATTGGTGTGAGACTCTAGGCCAGTTTTGTGCAGTTTTCTTTGTGTTGTGTAGAGTCCAGGCTTTTGCCATTGACATCAGTAGGGGAGAGTTCTCAGATTGTCTGTGCCGAGGGGAGCATTTGGGAAGCTTGTCTCTCCTGATGTCCAAGCCTGTCCAGGACTCTGGAGACACTGAGTGCAGGTCCTGAATTTTATTTTAACACACCCTGAGCTGGGCTGCTGCAGTGTGCTGCCACCCACCATGTAGAACCTGAGAGCTTTGTGATAGGAAAGCGACTCTCATCTGGTATAAAGTGTGGTTGGATAGCAGGCCTTTCAGGCTGGGTCTCTTCCTAGAGTGAGGACAGGGAAGAGAAGAATGATGTCACTGGGCTTTCGCTTTTCCTTTTATTGTTTTGCCAGTGAATTGGCATCAGAGGGGAAAAGTTAAGCCACAAGAGGTTTCCCCCATGGCTTTTACAGTGTAAGGGACGTTGGAATGGGCTGAGAGAAGGCCAGTGGTAGTTAATAGCATGCATGTGACCCAAAAGCAGAAGGAGGACAATTGGGAAGGATAAGGAGGCCAATAAGAGGGGGGAAAGAGAGGGCAAGAGAATGAGACTATAATATGTATGGACATGCCATCATAAATTCATTACTTGGGTTCCCGTATGCTTGTATGCTGTGTTTAAAAATTACTTTAAAAACCCTAATCTTGGGGATGAAGAGACTGGCTTAGCTAACCTTGGGGATGAAGAGACTGGCTTAGCTAACCTTGGGGATGAAGAGACTGGCTTAGCTAACCTTGGGGATGAAGAGACTGGCTTAGCTAACCTTGGGGATGAAGAGACTGGCTTAGCTAACCTTGGGGATGAAGAGACTGGCTTAGCTAACCTTGGGGATGAAGAGACTGGCTTAGCTGTTAAGAGCACTTGGTGCTTTGGAAGAGGACCTGGGTTTTATACCCAGCACTCATATGCTGGTATGTGACTGTCTTTTAACCCCAGTTTCAGGGGACCCAACTTTGCCAGCACTAGGCACATGCATAGTACACAGACATACATATAAGCAAAAGGTAAACATTAAAAAAAATTAAAACAAAACCTAGCATGTAAAGGATTAATCCTTTGATTATCAGACTAAAGAAAGCTTGGTTGCTGTGGTGGTTTGAATATGCTTGACCCAGGGAATAGCATTATTTGGAGGTATGGCCTTGTTGGGGTAGGTGTGGCCTTGTTGGAGGAAGTGTGGGGATGGGCTTTGAGAGACCTTCTTCCTAGCTGCCTGGAAGTCAGTCTTCTCCTGTCTACCTTCAGATGAAGATGTAGAGCTCTCAGCTCCTCCTGCACCATGCCTGCCTAGATACTGCCATGCTCCCCGCCTTGGTAATGGACTAAACAAATCTCTGAACCTGTAAGCCAGCCTCAATTAAATGTTGTCCTTAGAAGAGTTGCATTGGTTATGGTGTCTGTTCACAGCAATGGAAACCCTAAGACACAGTTGCCCTAATGAGAGATGGGAGATGTTCAACCTGAAGGGCAGGCTTCGTTTTGACACAATGCATTCAGGGCTTCAGGAAGATTATCCTTCACATCTTGGAGGCAAATTAGTATTTGAGAGCATGGGAGTATTTGCTGGGTAAGTAGGGTTGTGGCAAGCCCTGAAATGAGATACCCAATTGCAGGTAGGATGATTAGGAAGGAAGCTATGGAAAGATGGATGTCTAGCTAGTAGAAGAAAGGAAGAAAGAAAAGAGCGAGAAAAGGAAGACTGTGGCCTTATTGTCTCCTCCATCAG
The DNA here is from genome assembly GCA_902729485.2 of Mus minutoides. Lineage (NCBI taxonomy): Eukaryota > Metazoa > Chordata > Mammalia > Rodentia > Muridae > Mus > Mus minutoides. Next base: position 858,838 of record LR749974.1, on the reverse strand, counting down.
AGACACAGAGTGAGTCCCTGTTGTCATAGGGTTGGGGCTTATCTTCCAGGAAGGAAGACAAGTGGCAAAACAGCAAAAAGATAACTGAAAAAGTTTCAGATAGTGTGACGTGATCCTAAGGTGATAGGCATTGGTAGAAGAAGGAGGATGCTAGGGAAGGGGCTGTTTCTGGTAGGCATTGGTAACACATGGCTGGGAAAGTGGGCCAGTTCTGCTATATTTTGAGTACTTAGAAAGTGTCTTTGTAGGAGGTAACATTCAGGATGTCAGGCACTTCTTCCCCGTCCCATCCCATCATACACTATCATACATCCTATATATGAGTGCATGCTCATCAGAATCCTTCACTGTAGATCAACGCCTACCATGAGATGCATCGACTTGGGTACATCTCACTCATTCTCCAACTCCGGCCTCTAGCGATATTCTTGCCTCAAGGCAGCCACCCAGTAAAAATTCATTGTTTCCTGTCCTTGAATGCTAGGTGAGTGATCTACCACTGAGTGCTGACCCTGGGCAATGTATGACCAGCCGACCAAGGACAGTGGAAAAGGATATAGCCTCGAAAACATTAGGGACAGTGCGGTCCTCCTCCATTGCTCACTAGGGACAGTGAGGTCCTCCTCCATTGCTCATTAGGGACAGTGAGGTCCTCCTCCATTGCTCACTAGGGACAGTGAGGTCCTCCTCCATTGCTCTCTACCATATTCTCTTAAGACAAGGTTTCACTGAACCTGGAGCTGACCACTTCTCAGCCAAGCCCCAGTGACCTTCTTATCTCCAACCCTCTCTAGACAGGATTTCAGCACACTAGAGAGGCACCAGACTCCTTAACCGAGGTGCTGGGGATTTGAACTCAGATCCTCAAGCTTGTTCATACCCACCAAGCCATCTTCTTAGCTCCATAAAGGCCTTCTAATGCTAATGGGTTAAACAGATATTTTAGATATATTGGACCACATATACAGAATGTGGAAATTAATTTCACACTTTGAGTTGTGGCTGCCCAGGAATTACAAATGAAACATGACTCTCATTGCCTTCCTGTGGCCCATTGTTACCAGACTCTACCATGATCTCCATGAATGAGCTTGCTACCACCAGTTAAGAAGGAAAAGCATATCATTTTATTTCCTTCAGAACATAATTCCATAGGTGGGGACACCTTTTAGAATCAGGAAACATCTCCAGTCTAAAACATACTTGGAAAACTATAGGTTTAATGTTTTCTTTCTTTCTTTCTTTCTTTCTTTCTTTCTTTCTTTCTTTCTTTCTTTCTTTCTTTCTTAAAGATTTTTGATGATATTTTTGTGGTTATATAATATAGTGGATTTCATTGTGACTTTTTTGTTTTAAAGTTTTTATTTATTTATTTTCAGGATTATATATTTTTATCATATGGAGAGGAATATTTTGCCTGCATGTATGTATGTGTTCCAAGTATCTGCCGTACTCACAGGGACCAGGAAAAGGTGTCAGATCCCCTGGAAATGAAGTTATAGACAATGTAAGATTCCATGGACCTGGGTGGGTCCTCTACAAGAGCAGTAAGAACTCTTAGCCATTAAGTGATCTCTCCAGCCTCTATTAGTTCTAAAAATGTGTGTGTGTTTGTCTGCTTGTTTCTATGTGTACAGTATGTATATAGTGCCCTTGTAGGCCAAAAGAGGGCAACGAAGTCCCTGGGACTGGAGTTAGGTGTTGTGAGCTGCCCTGGGTGGCTGTGGAGAACCAGACCTAGACCTCTATGATAGCAACCAGAACTCCTAACAAATGAGCTCTCTCTTCAGGCTCTCACTAGGCACTTTCATGAATATATCATTATACTTTGTCTCACCCCCACTACTTTATTTTACTTAATTATTTTGGTAGGTGTTTTGTGTATAGGAGTGCATGTTATTTTTTTTTTCTAGCTTANTGGCTGTGGAGAACCAGACCTAGACCTCTATGATAGCAACCAGAACTCCTAACAAATGAGCTCTCTCTTCAGGCTCTCACTAGGCACTTTCATGAATATATCATTATACTTTGTCTCACCCCCACTACTTTATTTTACTTAATTATTTTGGTAGGTGTTTTGTGTATAGGAGTGCATGTTATTTTTTTTTTCTAGCTTATTTTTGACAGTTCTCTGTGTGTATATGGTACACTTCGATCATATTCCTCCCTCCCATTGCCATCTCTTAATCTTTTATCCTCCTTCTACTTCTGATGACTCCCTTCTTCCCAGCTTGTGTGTGTGCACATGTGTGTATGTGTGTGCTTGTGTGAATGCATATGTGTGTGTATGTGTGTGCATGTGTGAATGCATATGTGTGTGTATGTGTGTGTATGCATGTGTAGATAGCCACAGTTGCTGTGTACAATGGCCATGTCCTATCCAGAAGTCATCTTTCTATAGCCCTCAGCTCTTACAATATCCCCACCCTACCCTCCTCTGCAACACTGGACCTTGAGGAGGGTGATGAGGGTATCTTGTCCACTGCAGAAAGAAGCCTCTCTGGAAAAGGCTGGTGGGGACACTAGTCTACAGGTGAGAATAATTCAGGGAAGTTAGACGCCATGTCCACTTAACAAAACATCAGCAATAGGCTTCTAGGACCTCCAAGCTTCCTGGCCAGAGGTGTTTGCTCAGTTTAGAGCACTAACCAGCCATTCTATCCCATGGAGCAGGCTTCAGATCTGTCCAGGAAGTGGCTAGTTATCTGTATCCCAGCAGCCTTGCCTCTAATGCCCTAACAGGCATAGCTTGCCTTATAGGTTGGTATATTCTCTCTCATAGCATTTATTTTCCTTGTTTTGTTCTTTTCCTTTCTTTTCCTTTCTTTTCCTTTCCTTTCCTTTCCTTTTTTTCTTTTCTTTCTTCTCCTTTTTTCTTCCTCCTCCTTCTCCCTTCTCCCTTCTCCCTTCCTCTCCTCCTCCTCCTTAAACTTCTCTGGCCATCTTTCCTCCACCCTCTGTGTGCTGGGATCACAGTCTGGGCTGCCACACCTAGTTTTTATGTGGTGCCAGGCATCGAACCTATTTCATGAGTGCCAGAAAAGGACTCTGCCAACTGAGCTCTGTCTCCAGGCCAGCTTTGGTTTTAATTTAAGAAAGTTTTATTTATTGGGTGATGACTTAGAGTGGAGAGAATATCTTTGTAATATTTACCCCAGCCCCCCTTTCATTTCTCTCTTCTCTCTATTCATAGATATTTCTGTCCAGATGCTAATTGAGTGACTAAAGGTTTGTTTTTCTCAATGAGGGTGCACATCCTGTAACAGTCACTGACTGCCGGGCTCCTGTAGGTTTTGTGCTTGCCTCATGAAGCAGGAGCAATGTGGGAGACTTAAAGAGGAAAAGCAGATGTTGTGAGACGCTCCAGTGTTTTTTCCTCCACATAACCTTTTTAAGACCATGCCTGCTGTGCCTGAATGCTAAAATTCTTTCCCAGATTGCAAATTACGAATGTGCCATGTCGCCTTAATCCATTGCACCACAGTGGCTTTATTAGGTTAAACATCCTGTGCCTGGTTAAAGGCCGCTGGGATTATCACGTTTCCCTTTGAAAAACCCGGTAAAGACAAAATAAATGGTTAACAAAACACTGCAAATTCAGTTTGCAGGTGTTCAGAAGCAATGCAGTCCCTGATAGAATCCCAGTATCTCTTTCCACTTCTGCTGGCGAAATTCCTTTCAAGCAGGCCAAAGACTTTGTGGAGGATGAAGGAAGCAGGGGGGCAGAGGTTGCCCTCCGCACTTCTTGGTGTTGTTAATTGTCTCGTGCCCGCCACAGGAGCCATACCAAGGAAATTTCAAAATTTTGTTTTGCTAAGTTTTACTTTCGACTGCACCCTGGGTATGCCAATAACCATTTTTTATCTTCCCTGCCTCCCAACGTGTGGACTCCTAACGATTGATTCCCCTCCCCCTTGGCAAATCTAATTAAGTATTTGAAGTATTTCATCAATGGGGGTGGAGTGGGGGAACAGTTACTACACATGCTTGGTAGGTGGCTCTCAGAGATTGTCTTAAAACCTCAGTTACATCCCAGCACTTAAAAAAGTCTTGTTTGCCAGAGCAATTTGAATTTTGTTACCAGTGCCTGCTGGAAATCATAATTCAATAAAGACTAACTCATTTAAAAATGCTTCCTACTGGGCTCATATTAGAGAGCTTGTGAGACAAGGTCAAACACACATGTGCAGGGCTATGGAGGGAATTGGAGTGTGGCTTTATTTTTTATTTTTTTATAGTTTTCAAGAAGGCGTAGGGATACTGAGAGCTGGTGAGTGTTTACATATGTTTGTGTGTCTGTGTGCATGCATACATGCATGTGTGTTTTCTATAACTTTCCAAATGCAAATTGTCAGGTATAAAAAGACCCTCTATCGGTATTTAAATTGACAGTAGGCAAGAGCCCTCAAGTGCATACCTGCACCTATAATCTGCTCGCTTAGCCTCGCTTTTCACACTGAAGGAGGCTGTGTCCATCTTCTGACATCGTCTTGTTGCTGTGATGGATGGGTGATTATGGACACAGGAAATATGACCATTCTGGAAGCCAGTGGAGCTCCTGCCTAGTCTGTGCCTTCTCCTCAAAAGACACACACACATACATACAATACACCCTCACCCATAGACACACACAGACATACAATACACCCTCACCCATAGACACACACACATACATACAATACACCCTCACCCATAGACACACACAGACACACTCACAGACATACAATACACCCTCACCCATAGACACACACACATACATACAATACACCCTCACCCATAGACACACACAGACATACAATACACCCTCACCCATAGACACACACAGACACACACACAGACATACAATACACCCTCACCCATAGACACACACAGACACACTCGCACAGACACACACACAGACATGCAACCATACACACACACACACACACACACACACACACACACACTCACACAGGAACATACACTTACATATACAGACTCTCACATACAAACACACACATAGAGACATACACACAGACATACACACACACAGACATACTCAGACACACACAGAGACATACATATTCACAGACACAGACACAGACACAGACAGACACACACACACACACACACACACCCTTCAGGAAGAACGAACCCCTCCTTGCTGGATGCTGCTTTCTCACTGAGGTTCACCCCACATACTCTTAGCCTTCCTTGCCGCTCATTTGCTGCCCTGAGAGTTCACCATTTGACCTGGGTAGGAATGTGAAGTCTTTCTCATTCTCTACCCTCCAGAGAAATTTGTTTCATTTTTTAAAATCTTGGGGCTTCCTGTGGTCCTCACAGATGTCCTCCTCTCCTTGTTCTGTGGCTGCTTATCTCTCTCTCACTCTGAGGGGGGACACTTTATGACCCATCACCCACACTGCTTTCCATTTGCTTGCTCACCCCTTCCTGCGATCTCTCTCTCTCTCTCTCCCTCTCTCTCTCCCTCTCTCTTCTCTCTTTCTCTTTCTTTTTTCCCTCCCTGTTACAGTGTGTTTTGTAATTTTCACGATATGAAATTCCCTTGCTCTTAAAATTAAACTCAATGTCTAGAGAGGTTCTAATATCTTTCCTAAAACTGGAGAGAGTAGGAATGTAAAGATATGTATTTTATTTCGGGCTGCGGGCCTGTCCTCTAAACCTTACTAGATACTGAAGACAAGAAGGATCATCCCCATATGATAGATGGAAGGCTGTATTCTACCGAGAAAGAAAAAGACCGCTGGCTAACAGTGGACAATTCAGCATCTACAGAAAGACACTCATCTCTTAAACATTTTTTTTTATATCTATATAAAAATATCTCAGATAGGAATCAACCTTGATATGTGATTTTGTAGTTCAACTGAATAATCAAAGGCTTAAAAAATATTATGTTTTCAGAGTCCGGTTAGTTTTCCATTCTCTTTTAAGCTTAAAAATAAAAAAGCCAAGCTATTGATTGCTTTTTAATGACTGTGTGGCAGCTCCTGAAGGCTTTAAGAAGGGAATTTAAACCGAGGAAGGACTCTGAAGTTGGTTCTTTCTGGTCAGTGTGGAGGTTCATGCTCACACACAGGTTTATCAGTTGACATGTTTTGAGGGAGCTTTTTGGTTGCTTTGCCTTTTAGGCTGATGTAGGGAGAGCAGGCAGCATGCTGACCTGGAGCTGTGTCAGGGAAAATGGGTCCTCCGTGTGTACATCTGCACGCACATCTGTTCCATGCAAACCTTGTCTTTCATTCTGTAAAGGGTTACATATGGAATACATATGTCTTTCTGTTCTAGTACCAGAGGGGGAAAAAGAAGGAAGAAATAGAAAAAAAAGACTCACAAAGAAATCAATAAACACCTGTTATTCCCAGATCTGTGGTTATTTGGGATGAGATGTGCCTGCAGGCAAAGTTAAAACAAAACCCAAGCCTGCCTCCATGCCTTCATAGATTTCTTGTAGCTGGTGTGAGGGTTTCTTAAAAATTATTTTATATTTATTTCATTTTGTTTCATCTCATTTGATCCCAGGGTAAGCCCTTTACCTTCTGTTATTTTCCGGCCCCAGATTTGCTCTCCATGGTGTGTGTTTTCTCTTTATACCATACTTTGTACTCAGCACTGGGGATTTTTTTTTTTTTAACAGCTCAGAGATGTAGTCTAGTTTTGCTCTTACGATGGTAGGTTTCCTACGTTAGAGTGCAACCCCCCCCCTCCACACTGCTGATGTCACATTAAAAATAAAACACAAAACGTTTGGGGGACCCACTATTTAACAGTAAAACATATTGGGGTAGAATGGCAGAAACCGGCTGAAATCTAGGCAGCAGTCGGTACATGCTCTGTTGCGTGGTGTGAGAATTTCTACTCAGGAGTATGTGTGAGCACACGTGTGTCGTGTGTCGCTGTGCACAGCCACTCTGCCCCCTTCCTAGTGAAAGTCAATGACAATCGGAAGCTGTTGTCACAAGGAACTTCGAGTCACGCAGGGCACTTTTCCATCTGAGATGGGCAGCGTGGTTCCCAAAATGAGTTTCTACTCAAGTCTCCACTCTACGGTCAAAGCTAAGGGCGAGTTACCGTGAGTTCCCCAAGGGCAGTCATCTGATAGTTCCTCTCCTTTTAGCCCAGACCTGACTCATGCATGAAGACATTGGTCAGGGTTACTCAGTCCACAAATTGAGATGACCACTCTGAGTTAATCTGCTGAGTTAAATTTTGTTGGATTTGGGGCAGAGAAAAATAAATAATGTAGCTAATATTTTAGCCAGAAGAGGGTACTGGATCCTTTGCAACTGGAGTTATAGGTGGTCGTTAATTGCCATGTGGGTGCTGTGCTGGGAACTGAACTTGGGCCTTCTGTAAGAGAAGTAAATGCTTTTAACCACTGACCCATCTCTCCAGCCCCAGAACCTTCCTTCTTTTATGGCTTCATACTTTGGATACAAACCTGACTTCCTTTTTCTGAATACTCCCACCCCACATATATTTCTAGGACACTACATGGATTATTGTTGTTATTGGTACTTGTTGGATATTTTCTAGTAAGCCTGTAAGTGACTCAGGGACAGAGTCCTTCTTGTCTGACAAACTTTTGTGTCTCTGGTGTCATCCAAGTTATGCCATTTCTATTAAATAGTCAACATTAAAGCATAAATATAGCACTCCCCACATAATTGAAGGTATATTAGAAGTACAGTCTAGTGTTAGGTGTGTCTCCATAGAAGCAAAGGGCAGCAATGAGGTACAAAAGAACTATGGTCTAACGTGAGGATTGGTAAGTGGTGTGGAAGCATGCGGTTAGTCATAGTAGGTGACCCTCTGTGTCTCCAGTGTAACCCCTAAGGTGTCTCTATGCCCATATTTTAGTATTTTCCCCCCACCCCAGTGACTTGACACGTTGAATAATGAGCATGATGAGAGAGAGAGAGCTTGATTTCAGCAGCTACAGGAATTTCAAGACTCTTGTGTGTGTGGGTAAGGGGTCGTGGTTCCTCCTTTGCTTGGATAACCCTACCCCGCAGGACCATTGACTTTAGTTTAGCTCGGACCTGCAAATCAATGGTTCCTGGAGCAAGTGTGTACCAAGTAGGTCAGTGTGAGGAGCAAGTGTGCATTAAGATAGTGTGAGCAACAAGTGTGCACTGAGACAGTATGAGGAGGGGGTCAGACCTCAGTGCTACCGTCTGCTTAGCCAAAAAAGGTTTTGTAGCATCCCAGGTCTTAGGGTTGGCTCTTCAATTTTGGCTTCACAGTTTTCATAGGACACTTGTGCAAAACTCTGTAGTGCGTGCATGTGTGTGTGTGTGTGTGTGTGTGTGTGTGTATGCATGCACATGCACATACGCATACATCTATGTGTGTGGTGCTGGAAACCAAATCCAGGACTCTGTTCATGCTCACTCTAGACAAGGTGACTACCGCTGAACTCCGTCCCATCCCAACGTGGTGGTTTTTAACCTTTTATCTAAATAAAATAGTTTATGAAAAATAAATCTGTGGGGGTTTATTCTCCAATTCTAGCTAGAAGTCATCAGCTATTACTAATTAGTAATCCTTATTCTTTTTTCTCACCTTGACTCCTGGGGAAAGCGAAGCTTGTTGTTATGTAATGGTGAGGTCATGTTTCTGTGTGTCCCCAAGTGTCCTTTAACGTTGCTCATCTTGAAGATTCACAAAACACGATCCTTTTTTTAGATACGACCCTATCAGCTTATTCTTTCCCTATGGCAGATCTGAATTCACACTTCTAAGATTCATCCACAATGTTACCTGCCTCTGTGCTTCACTCCTTTTGCTGAACATTTTGTTGAGGAGTGCGGCTTACTTGGGGACAACGAGGTTGCTTCTCCTTCTTCTTTTCTGTGTGACTCTAAGGGAGATTGTTGACCCTCAGTTTTATCCATCTATGACCTTCCTCCTCCTGTTGATCATTTTGCCCTCTCTCTCTCTCCTCCTTTCCCCCTCCCTCTTCTATGGCATATATGTCTAGTGAATATCTTTCTGGCTTGTCTATTATGCACATTATCAACACTGCTTGACAATGTCACTGTCTTCTAGATAGTAGTGTTCTATGCTCCCAATGTACTCAGTTCTCAGTGTCCCCCACCCTTGATATCTTCTAGACCATTAGCTTTTGCCCATCTAGTAATCTAAAGCTGCATTTTGGCATAGTTTAAATTTATTTTTCCTTGATTACTAGTGAGGATGAGAATGTGATGCAAGTGTTTTCCATTTTGTTCATTTTTCTACAAACACACCTGTCTTTTAAAAATAATAAAGATCACTCGTGGGGCCTTGTGCATGTTGGGCAAGTGCTCTATGGGGAGCCTCATTTATCGTTGTCTTACTGCTTTGTAAAATTGTGTAAGATGGTCTGGGTGCTCATGCTTTGTTAGCTGTGAGCATATAACTGTCTTTCTTCATTTGGTGATTTTTTTTCCCCTTTTCAATTCATTTATGGTCCCTTTTGATAAGAGTAATTCTTCAGGGCTGTAGAGCTGCCCTAGAAGTTGTGAGCTCTTGCTGTTCTTCCAGAAGACCTGGGTTTGATTCCCAAGGCCCACACTGGGTAGCTCACAACCACATATAACTCTAGTTACAGGGGATCCAACATACTCTTCTAGCCTCTGTGGGCATATACATGTACATGTGTGTATGTATATGCACACAAGTAAAAATTAAGATAAATCTGTGAAAAAGAGAATACTTCTTCATTTTAACTCATTCCTAGGTTTCTGCCAAGAACTAGCCTTGGCTTAGAGAGGGGTTCTGAGAGAAGATGTGTTTGAGAGAAATGAAACAAATGATTTGAAGCCAAGCTGACGACCTATGCTCTGCTCGAGACGGCTTTCCAGATTGCGTTCTCTCTGTTCTGCTTTCTCTGGAGATTTCCAGACAGCATTCCTTCTAGACAGCTTTTTCTTGTCATTCTCTGCTCAAGACAGTTCTCTAAGCAGTTCTCTCTTGCTATTCTAAAAAATTCTCTGGTAGCTCACCTCTTGCAGATCATAAGTCCAGTCTTTTATTTTACACATCAATCCAGTCATTTACTCCAGGTTCCCTTTTGATTATCCTATGATTCAGCATAGGACCTGTGACCCAGCCATTAATTCTTAAGAAATGGCAAGTGCATGCACATATGTATATGTATGTATGTGTGTGTATATATATATATATATATATATATATATATATATATATATATATATATATACTGCTGTCTCTGATTATCATAGATTCATTAATCTTAATGGGGAGGACATTTCTTGAAGGAAGAACATTAATAATGTTTGTATACATTATTATATAAACAAGCTTTATGCCTACAGCACCCATGACACTTATGGAGACCCACACCCTGTTGACCCTGTTTCAGAGGCAGGAGTCATATATATATATATATATATATATATATATATATATATATATATATATATATATACACATATTTAGCATTGCAAAAGAATTCATAGATCTGAAACTAGCTAGGGTTGGACCCTATCCTGAAATTACCATTTCTACCACACCTAGGCCTGTACCTAAATTCCCTCTGTCCCAGGTGACCTTGAACTCAGCAATCTGTCTGCCTTTGTAAGTATAAGCAAAAACCTTAGCTAGGCGGGCTTTCCTGTGAACATCACTTCCTAAATCTTTTTATCTCCTTCCTTAGTATCTTTCTGACAAGTTGGCTCCCAGTGAAACTAGTTTTGTTCCTTTAGATTCATGAAACCCCTCATATAATTCATATTGCACCCTTATTTTTCACATACTTGAGAAATTATATATTTTTGAATTCATGTTTTCAGAGTTCTTTCCCACAGCCTTAAGGGCAGTCACGAAGGTCCTGGCATTTACCATTTTGCTGAGACATTAGTCAGATTTTTGCTTCCCGGACTCACATGCTGTCTCTGATTATCATAGATTCATTAATCTTAATGGGGAGGACATTTCTTGAAGGAAGAACATTAATAATGTTTGTATACATTATTATATAAACAAGCTTTATGCCTACAGCACCCATGACACTTATGGAGACCCACACCCTGTTGACCCTGTTTCAGAGGCAGGAGTCATGTCATTCCACCCCTACCAATACCAGGCCTGTCCTGACAGGTTTCTATCTTCTTTTAGTTATATTTATTTATCTTTTATGTATAGGAGTACACTGTAGCTGTATTCAGACACACCAGAAGAGGGCATCTGATCCCATTACAAATAGTTGTGAGCCACCATGTGGTTGCTGGGAATTGAACTCAGGACCTTTGGAAGAGCAGTCAGTGCTTTTAACCACTGAGCTATCTCTCTAGCCTGGTTTCTGTCTTCTTTCTGGTTTAGGATTTTAGCAAATAGCTCTTTTCTTAAAAAAAAAAATCCTTCTTCACACTGAAGCCATTAAATATTGTTCATATTGTACAGTACTGAAAAACAAAAAAAGAAAAGAAAGTTGTGCCTTCATAATGAAATCCCTGATCTTCCTGGAATTGGTCTCTGTGTAGAGGTGTGAGTGAGATAGGGACTAAACTTGCTTCTCCACATGTGTAGTTAGTACACCCCAGCACCTTTCATCCTTGCTCTGTTGGTCTGATGAGACATTTCTGTCAGCAGACACACTTTCACAATGGAGTCTCTCTTAGTGTAGAGACCTCACTCTCCGCCTTTATTAGTTCCTTCTCTTGCCTGCTTACCAAAGCTGAAACATAATTGGCCTTGAACAAACACACCACAATATGACCTTCTGTAAAAGCTGCCTTAATGTATAACATAAAAAGATGTAATTGGAAAAATCTTTGTTTGTCTTCTTGTGTGTTTGCAGCAGCTGTTTCAAGGAACTTGTTTGTGTACTCCGGAGCCAACATTGGTCTTGTTTTAAAACCCCAAATGCCTGCATCAACCATCCAGTATTTTGGGCTCTTGTGACTTTCCGTCATTGTGGTCCAAGTTCTTGAGAAAAGGGTTGATTTGCTTGTCTTTTCATATCAGTATGTATGCAGAAAAATCACAGGGACACAGGAAGTGATCTTGCTTTCACTAGTAAGAATTCAGCAGAATCCCATGACGAAGATAGCCTTGGGAAATGAGTCCAGAAATGCTCTGTTGTGAGCTATGGCTGCTGCATGGCTTTGGAATGCCTGATGACACATGATGCCTGGCTCAGTCAGAACACTCGGAACTATGACTCTGCAGGAAACAAAACAAGTTTAAGTTTAGAATTTTTTTGGAGGGGGAATGGAGGAGTGAACAGGCTTTTCCAAAATGAAGATCTTCAGTTCAAGGACTAACATGGCCTGGTCTCAGGAATGCCTGTCGATTGAATCTTAATAAAAGATATATATATTTAACTTTAACTTTTTGGGCACCGTTTGTTTTTGCATAGCATGATAACTTAATTTTTATTCATTCTCTTCTTTTTTATTATATATTTTCATTATTTATGTTTCAAATGTTATCCCCTTTCCTATTTTCCTCTCTGAAAATCCCCTATCCCCTATCCCCTCGCCCTGATCCCCAACCCACCCATTCCTGCTTCTTGGCCCTGGCATTCCCCTATACTGGGGCATAGAACATAAAAAGATGTAATTCACAAGACCAAGGTCCTCTCCTCCCACTGATGACAAACTAGGTCATCCTCTGCTACATATGCAACTAGATCCATGAGTCCCACCATGTGTTTTCTTTGATTGGTGGTTTAGTCGCAGGAAGCTCTGTGGGTACTGGTTAGTTCATATTGTTGTTCCTCCTATGGGGCTACAAACCTTGTCAGCTCCTTGGGTACTTTATCTAGCTCCTTCATTGGGGACCCTATGCTCCATCTAATGGATGACTGTGAGCATCCACTTCTGTAATTCTTAGGCACTGGCACAGCTTCTCAGGAGACAGCTATATCAGGCTCCTGTTAGTAAGCTCTTGTTGGCATCTGCAATAGTGTCTGGGTTTGGTGATTGTTTATGGGATGGATCCCAAGTGAGGCAGTCTCTGGATGGTCCTTCCTTCTGTCTCAGCTCCAAACTTCGTCTCTGTAACTCCTTCTCTGGGTATTTTTCCCCCTTCTAAGAAGGGTAGAAGTATCTACACTTTGGTCCTTCTTCTTCTTCTTGAGTTTCATGTGTTTTGCAAATTGTATCTTGAGTATTCTGAGTTTCTGGGCTAATATCCACTTATCAGTGAGTGCATATCATGTGTGTTCTTTTGTAATTGGGTTACCTCACTCAAGATTATATCCTCCAGATCCATCCATTTGTCTAAGAATTTCATAAATTCATTTTTTAATAGCTGTGTAGTATTCCATTGTGTAAATGTACCATTCCTCTGTTGAGGGACATCTTGGTTCTTTCCAGCTTCTGGCTATTATAAATAAGGCTTCTATGAACATAGTGGAGCATGTGTCCTTATTACCAGTTGGAGCATCTTCTGGGTATATGCCTAGGAGTAGTATTTCTGGATATTCTGGTAGTACTATGTCCAATTTCCTGAGGAATCACCAAATTGATTTCCAGAGTGGTTTTACCAGCTTGCAATCCTACCAGCAATGGAGGAGTGTTCTTCTTTCTCCACATCCTCGCCAGCATCTTCTGTCACCTGAGTTTTTTATCTTAGTCATCCTGACTGGTGTGAGGTGGAATCTCAGGGTTGTTTTGATTTGTATTTCCCTGATGATTAAGGATGTTGAACTTTTTTTTAGGTGCTTCTCAGCCATTCAGTATTCCTCAGTTGAGAATTCTTTGTTTAGCTCTGTACCCCATTTTAAAATATGGTTATTTGGTTTTCTGGAGTCCAACTTCTTGAGTTCTTTATATATATTGGATATTAGCCCCCTATCAGATTTAGGATTGGTAAAGATCTTTTTCCAGTCTGTTGGTTGAAAAGGCATACATTTTAATTTCATTTCTATAGTAACTTGTATATATTTACATAGATAATAAATTGAGGCCTCTCCATCTCAAGGCTCTGATGTAGTCATAAACTACTTAGTCTTGACTTTCTAGATAAGATCGTATAAACTGGGATTTCATCTCTGGGTAAGATACTTGTCCTGTCCCTGACCCAAAGCAACTTAAGGGGAGGAAAAGGTTTATTTTATCTCACTCTTCTAGGTTTTAGTTCATCTTTGAGAGATATTGAGAAAGGAACTCAAGACAATGAACTTGAAGGCAGGCCCATTTCCTATTGCACACAGCATTACCTCCAACTGAGGAATTTACAGCCGAAGATGGAAGTCTGAAAACCTGGGGGTTGCTGCTTGCTGGCTGGAAGGCAGTGTGAGGGTTTGAATGGGAATGACACCCCGCCCCCCAGGCTCTTGTTTTAATGCTTGGTCTCCAGTTGGTGGAACTGGAAAAGATTAGTAGGAGGTATATCCTTGTTGAAGGATGTATGTTATTGGGGGTGAGGTTTGAGGTTTCAAAAGACCATATCATGGCCAGTTAGTGCTTACCAGTGGCTCTCAATCTGTGAGTCACTACTTCTTTGGAAGTTGATTATCAGATATCCTACATATTAGATATTTACATTACCATTCATTATAGTAGTAAAATCACAGTTATGAAGTAGCACTGAAAATAATTTTATGGTCGGGGGTCACCACAACATGAAAAATTATATTAAAGTGTCATAACATTAGGAAGATTCAGAATCACTGCTTTAAACTATAAGTAAGTCCACAATTAAACAGTTTCTTTTTTTCTAAGGAGCTTTGTCTTGGTGCTTCATTATGGTGACTGAAAAGTAAACTAAGATAGGTAGGGTTTGTTAAGATGGCTTTTGTCTACAGTTCAGTACCATCTGCCTAGGGATTGGTGCCATCTGCAGTGACCTGGGTCCTCCTACATCAATTAACAATCTAAGCAGTGCTTCATGAACATTGCTGCAAGCTAATCTGGTCTAGGCAGTTTCTCAGTTGAGATTCTCTTCCTAGGTAATTCTGGGTTGTGTCAAGTTGATAGTCAAAGCTAACCAGGATGACATTGTTCTCTTAAGTCCTATTGTGTGGCCATGGATAAATGGACTCATATTTGTGTATAGATGATGTCACACTGTGTGTCCATGGATACACAAACTCATGTCTGTGTATAGATGATGTTACACATATCATCTATGTGTGCACAGTCATGCTCTGTGAAACTTACACACCAACTTTTGTGACTTCCTGAACTGCACACTTCCTCCTCTCCTGCCTTTGTCTTCTTCAGCTTCCTCATCTTCTCTTCTTCCTGCCTTCCATTATAACATTTTCTTCCTCTTGTCATAAATTGTTCTGAAATGTTCTTTATCTCAGCATAAGGATCTATAGCTTAGTATGGTAACAATCCTACATTGCTAGGTGCAGATGTCTCTCATTTTGTGGTAGCCCAGCAAGCTAGGTGACTTTTCAGAATGACAAAACTCATCAAGCGACATAGTCTCTCAGTGGTTTGGGAATCCAGACCTTTTGTCACGGATCTCTTCCTAAGACTACAAGTAGCCACAGACTGTTTTTTTGCTAAGAGGATCATGACTGCTGGTGGGGCTGAGCCTTGTGTAAGCCACTGATATGGTTCAACTCCTCAATTACCTGTCTTGCCATCTTGCCTAGGAAGGATGTAAGCCCTTCAGCAAAGGACCCCAAGACTTTGATGGGATAGTTCCTGTAACTCTTTTAAATTTTACCTTTTTCACTTTCTCCAACCCCATTGTAGAACTGTTCATTCACAGACTAAGTGTTACTGTTGAGTGCTGTCTGTATGCTGGGTACCCATTGCCACCCAGTCTAATAGGGCATCTCATTAACTAGGGGGCAATTAAAATATAGAACAATGGGTCTTTCCACCAAGCTAATTCAAGGCAAATAAATTGGCTGTTGTTCTTTCAGTGGTACTGAGTTGGCTAAAACTACAACTAAAACATGAGTCTTTAATTAAAAACTAATTAAAATATAATTACATTATCTTCCCCCTTTCTTTCTCTCCCTCTAATCACCCTCAATTTCCTTCCCATCAGCCCCTCCCATGCCCCTCCCTCTCAAACACATGACTTCTTTTTCTTTGATTATTATTGCTATTGTTTTACACACACACACACACACACACACACACACACACACACACACACATTAATTACACACACACACACATTAATTACACACACACACACACACACACACACACACACACACACACACACATAAATACTACCTGCTGAGTTCATTTAGTCTTGTTTATATGTTTGTGATCTTAGGGCTGACTAGTTGGTATTGGATAACCAGTTAGGAGCCTCGTCTCTGGGCAGGACTCATTTTCCATTTCTCAGCAATCATTAGTTGCCTGACGTTCTTTGTTTAGAGATGGGGCCCTGTGAGATTGTCCCTGTCCAGGTTAGCATATCCACTGATGTCATTACTATTTTGATCAACTTCTAGGCAGCCATACTGTTGAGGAGTTGCCTTGCTCCCATTTCTAGGAGACACAATCTCACAGAAGAATTCCTGGTCCTCTAGGTCTTACCGTCTTTATACTTCCTCTTCTTTGGTGTCCCTGAGCGTTAGGTTTTGTAGGCAGGAATTATGTTGTAGATATATCAGTTGGGGACAGGCGTCACATGATCAGTTGATATCATTTTGATTGGTTATGGTTTTCTGTAAAGTCTTTGTCTGCTGCAAAAGAAACCTCTTTAATGAGGAGTGAGAGCCACACTTCTCTGTAGGTATAAGGATTTTTAGAATGCAGTTAGAAGTTATGTCCTAGTAAAGTGTTGGTAGTAGGGTCTCCCCTATGGTCCATGAGTTCACTGGCCCTAGGTAAGTGACTAACTTTCTATTAACAGACATGGTTTTCCTCTTGTTGAGCAGGCCTGGGGTCTAATTAGAGCACTGTTGGCTACTGTAAAGATACAAATGCCTCTGTTTCACATTTAGGGGTGTCTTACCGTGCTGGACATGGCTGTGGTTCCTGTGTGTCACTGCCAGCTAAGACATCTGACTGCTTCCCTCTACCCTCAGCTTACACAGCACTTTCTAATACTCTGGAACTTAGACCCCAGGGAGGAGGTTGTCAGGTCAGATCCAGATATGTCTTTTGCATTCTGGTCCAAACTATGGTGCCTTCAGCAACAGGGACTCATCTTCAACCTCTGGGAGGTAGCCAAGGACAATAGCAATAGCCTTGTTTTGAGAGTATCTTCAAGTAACTTGACCAACAACATGAGTGGTTTCTTGTGCCTGGCACTGGGGTTTTGTTATATATTCTATGGGTCTCATGGGGGAGCATTGTCATCCTAGTCATCCTAGTGGCTTGATTTCACTTAAGATATATATATATATATATATATATATATATATATATATATATATATATATATATATATATATATAATTTCATTTAATATGTTTGTGAGTGTGTGTGTGTGTAATTGGTACAAATAGAAAATATGGCTCCTTAAGGCTTTTTCAAACATCCTTAGTATTATTTGTCTTTTCTCTCTCCTCCTCCTTCTGTATTGACCTCCAAAATCCTGTCTATCTATCCATGCAGGTTGTTTACATTGTATCTTTGAAAAGGCCAGGATGCTATGCCTCTTAGTTACACAGTGGATTTCCAAGTATTTACTTGACTAAAGGAGCTTGGGAACAGATTTTTTTTTCTCCTGTCACTTTGACACACTGGCAAATTCTCAGAAAACCTGCATCTGCCCGGACATGACAAGTCAGGAGGTTTGCTTCACTGTAGTGGAATTTTAAAAGCTTGTCTTCCCTCTCATTTATTTAGTTTTTTCAGACTAACAAACACTTGCAAGTAGGTCAGCACTACCTCTGTGGAACAGAACATTTTTCTAGAAATGACTAGAATGGTGAGAAGGTGGAGGTTCTGGCTGTGGGGCATCAGGTGGTGGTTAATGCTCTCACCATGGCTTTGTCCCGGCTGCCAGTGTTGTGGATATGGAACATTCTAGACCCATTAGTAAGTCTGTTGTAGAGCCGGCAAGGATGGGGACAGTCCATGGGAATCAGGAGAGAAAGTGGCTGAGGGACTTTCTCTGGTTAGCGCATCTGAAACTTGTCACATTTACTACCCGCCCTGTGAATCTGTGACACCAGATCCATTGAAGATGGATTACTGTTGTCACTCTGGCAAGCTGTCATAGATTTTCAACAGAAAATAGAGAACACTTACAGCTTAGGCTGTAATTCTTTTATGGGTTTTAAAAATGTTTAAGGAAAAAAAAAAGAACTTGAGGGGAAAGGCAATAGATTGATGGAATGTTTGGGCCAAGAAGAATTCAAATGAGTGAAATGGTATTTTGAGATTGTTTAGTGGCCAGTGACTAGGGGATGTGCTTTCCCCGCTTCCTGTCATATTATGCTTTGAATAATTCTCTGTATCTTCTCCTCTGTATCTTCCCCTCTGTATCTTCTCCTTTGGAGAATTAGTAGTGCTGGAGACTCTGCACTGTAGCTACTTCCAAAAGATGGTGCTGTTCAAATTAAGCTGGGTATACTGTTTTAGTACATTGTTGCCAGCCCCGGACAAGCTCTGACCCTGTGTAACCACATCTCCCCCACAACATCTGCTGTGATTGCCTAAAAAGTTCAATGAATCACTCCTCCTAGTAAGCACCATTAGAGAGAAAAGAAAGCGGCCTTTAGTCTCTCATGCTGTAACACAAATCTCCCAGGTCCCAGCTGAGAACTCCGATGTCTGGGATGTGTGTGGGGCCAGAGAGAAGCAGTTCTCAGAGAAGCCGTCTGAGAACAAGAAGTTCTAATCCCCAGCACCGTGTGGTTTCTGGGATTTGAACTCAGGACCTTTGGAAGAGCAGTCAATGCTCTCAACTGATGAGCCATTTCTCCAGTCTGTTTTTAAATATTTTAAAATATTATTTGCTTACTAACAAATACAACTGTATCTACCCTGTTGCCACACCACACTGCTTGAAGTACTTAAAAACAAGTGTCAGTTCTAGCAACTAAACAAGCTTATTACAGGAGTCAATCAATGAATGACTTATTGACCACAGATATGTGCCCAGGAATTTTTCTCCTGGAAGACAGAAAGGGCAATCTGTTAATCCATATTTTGCTTTATACTTATAAGAACCAGAGGCAAACAATTAGGACTTTTACTATTCGAGGATGCAAATGTGTATGATGAATGGTGGCCATTATTTTAATCTTGTCTCTGTCATTTCACAGTTGCATTATGACCACTTGTCTGATGTATTTAATTTCCTAAATTTCTGTTCCATGAAAAATGGAAACTGTATTGATTTAACATCAGAAAAATGTACAGCGGCTAATAGAAAAAAAAAGCTGCATCTAATTTTGTTAATAAACTATAAATGGCAAAATGACATACCGTTTGGATTTCTGAAGCATTCGGAACCCACATCTTTCTCTAATATTAATTATGTAGTTTTAGGGCTATTTTTTTTTGGCAAGAGAGAATAACTCTATGTTGTGATATCTTTATTTTATTGTTCCTCAAGTAGGTCTAAAATGTTAATATAAATGGAGCAGGTTCTCTGGTGGGTTGTACACTAAACCAGAGGGTGTAATGTTTACTGTAGAGGATGCTCCAGTGGAGATGTGCAGAACAGACTCTCTGGCCATTGGGAGTACCCTCAACCTTGACACGCACAGAACATGGTTTATTCAGATTATATCCAGAAGCACTGTGAGGTTTAGTAGTCAATGCTGGAAGCATGTCTGTGATCCAGGCCCCTCTATTTATACACTGTGCTGGGTTTACTTAGTTATCCCATGTCTCAGTTTCTTTATCTGTAAAATGGGGTCAGATTAAGACCTCAAACAGAGTAAGAACATATGTATTAAGGGGTCCAGGAGTTCAGGTTTTCTGAAGTGGGGAGAGATGAGATTTGGTCACAAGTTCCAGGATGGATCTGGAATGTACGACGGAGAGCCTGATTGATCCAGAATGTACGACTGAGAGCCTGGCCATGGCCCCAGGGCATCCAAAGCTCTGAAGGAGCTTAGGTCGGACAGTGCCCCATTTCTAAGTGTTCTGAGTAACACTACTGTGGCTGAGTTCAGGAGATGCGTTGGCGGAGGCTGGGGAGTAGAGCCAGTGAGTGAAGAGTCAAGGAAGATGGTGGCCAAACGGAATCCAGCTTGCAAGCTGGTGCGGGTAGGCAAGTAACAGACTGGGCGGCTGTGGAAGGCACTGTATCAGTGATGGCTGGCGATGGTTTGGATGTGGTGAGGGAGAGGATCAGAGTCGAGTGATGATCAAGGTACCTGGCAAAAGCCAACCAGGATACTGCTCTTTCCCCCGTGGGCCCAGTACTGGGGAGGAACGTGGTCAGCCAGAGCTGCTGTCTGGGAGTGGAGAGTAGACAAGCCTCATATCAATGACGTCTTCGT